>JAMQGT020012830.1:0-162454 GCA_024447675.2 Pterophyllum scalare | reverse complement strand
CCCCCCAGACATTAGGATAACATGTTATTGTGTTAGGTGACATTTAATATGCTGCTCCAGGAACCACTGAAAAAATGCATACTTAACAATTAGTCCTCAGACAGTGGAAGTACTGTAAGTGCAGCACTTCCATTTATACTCAGTGACTGCACTGAGGTGTAAAATCATTTTTACTAAGACAAAAAAAGATAATTGTTTTCCACATTTTTATTTACATATGGAGACACTTCAGTGTAGTTTCTAATAAACTGAAGTGTCTCCTCATATGTAAATAAAATGTGGAAAACAATTATCTTTTTTTGTCTTGGTGAAAAATGATTTTACACCTCAGTGCAGTCACTGAGGTGTAAATGGAAGTGCTGCACTTACAGTACTTCCACTGTCTGAGGACTAATTGTTAAGTATGCATTTTTTCAGTGGTTGCTGGACAGCGTGCTGAAATGTCACCTAACACGGAATAAAAGTATGTTATGTAATGTCTGGGGGGTGGCTGTAGCTCAGGCAGTAGAGCAGGTCACTTACTAATTGGAAGGTTGGCGGTTTGATTCCTGGCTGCTCCGGGCTACATGTGGCTACAGTATCCTTGGGCAAGATACTGAACCCCAAGTTGCTCTCTGACACAAGCGTTGGAGTGTGAATTTCTTTATTGGAGACAATAAAAGCACTTAGCTTCGAGTCACATGGAAGTGCTTTTGTGAATGCAAACATGTATAAGCGCTTTGAGTGCTCAGTCAGCGTAGAAAAGCACTATATAAGAACTAGTCTATTTACCTCTTCATATAGGTCCTCAAGTAATTCACAAGGCTGAAGGACCTCAGTTCACTCTCCAAGCATCTGGACAGCTGTCTATCCAGTGGTTCAGGTCAAATGAGGGGGTTAAAGAAGTTACATCCATACTGGAAAGTCTTAACAAGGACATGAGTACACTTCTTTACCTTGAAACTGTTTCAGTGCACTCAGTGCCTGTTACAAGCCTAGATAAATGGGAAGAGTATCTGGTGTAAAACCTTTGCCAAATCAAACATGCAGAATGAGAACTGTATCCAGCATCAGCTGGGGTCGTCTTATGCAGAGCTGTAGCAGCTACAGATGAAGCTGATGATCCCCACCATGAAGATACAGGAAAGAGTTGTTGAAGGGAGGTGAAGTCAGTGAGCAGCAGGATGGTTTCATGCAGAAAATGAGCACGACAGTAGAAAGACAGTAGAAGAGTGAAGGGGAGGTTTACAGAGATTGGTAGTGAGACCTGCTCTGATGCATGGTTTGGAGACGGTGGCTCTGACACAAACACAGGAGGCAGAGCTGAATCACTCCCATGTTCACTCCCAGTAGGGAGGATGGACAGGATCAGAAATGGTAATAATAATAATAATAATAAATCCTTAGACTTATATAGCGCTTTTCACGGTACTCAAAGCGCTTTACAATTCTGTGCACCATTCATTCACACCTCAATCATACTTGGTGGTGGTAAGCTACTAATGCAGCCACAGCTGCCCTGGGGCAGTCTGACAGGAGCGTGGCTGCCAATTCGCCGCCTCCGACCACCACCAAACACATTCACACTTAGGCAATGTGGGTTAAGTGTCTTGACCAGGGACACAATGACAGCATGCGCTCAGATGGGGACTCGAACCAGCGACCCTCCGGTTGCAAGGCCAGCACCTACCCACTGTGCCACTGCCACCCAGAGATGGTTTGGACATATGCAGAGAAGGGATAGTGGATATATTGGACAAAGGAAGCTGAAGATGGAGCTGCAAGGCAGGAGAGAAAAGAGGAAGACCTCAGAAGATTTTGGACTGCGAAGACAGAGGAGTAAAAGAAGCATCTATGTCCACTGTGAACAACCATCAGTGAACAGAGGAGGTGGATTGCGTTCCCACTTTCCCCCCTTACAGTGCTGTCCTGAGCTCCCTCCCCTGATGTCTCAACCCCCATTCACACCTTTGTTCAGGTGACCTCAATAGGTCACATGATGCAATGGAGCAAAGTCCTATATTGGTTTCACCTGAAACCACCGATTGTGATGCCCTAGGGCTGGGTGACATGGACCAAAAAGAATTTAGATATTTTTTAGCTAAATGTCGATATACGATATATATCTTGTGTTATTAGAATTATGCCTATTATTGTTATTTAGGTTTATATCAATAAGAAAGACGTATAAATATTCATCAAATATCATTATCCTACAACCATCCATCATCCAGTATTCATCAAACATCATCCAACCTCATCCAACTACCATCCTTCATCTAGTCTAACTCCTCCAGGATGGCACATCAATACATGCCAGAAGGTTTGCTGTGTCTCCCAGCACAGTCTCAGAGCATGGAGGAGATTCCAGGAGACAGGCAGTTCCTCTAGGAGAGCTGGACAGGGCCTTAGAAGGTCCTTAACCCATCAGCAGGACCGGGATCTGCTCCTTTGTGCAGGACGAACAGGATGAGCACTGCAGAGCTACAGAATGACCTCCAGCAGCCACTGGTGTGAATGTCTCTGAGCAAACACTCAGAAACAGACTTCAGGAGGGCCCGACATCCTCTAGTGGAGGGACACACGGACCTCTACAGGCTAGACACCTGCACCCTGACTGCCATCAGGTATCAGGATGAAACCCTTGGAGCTGTCAGACCCTACGCTGCTGCAGTGGTTCCTGGTTCCTCCTGGTGCCTCATGTGGTGAGGGTATGCATGCAGTCCCTGAAGGATGAAGGAGTTGATACCACTGACTGACCCCCACTCTCACCTGACCTGAATCCAACAGAACACCTCTGGGGACATCATGTTTCAGTCCATCTGACAGGACCTGGTTGCACCTCAGACTGTCCAGGAGCTCTGTGATGCCCTGGTCTCAGATTTGGGAGGAGATCCTCCAGGACACCGTCCATCATCTCATTAGGAGCCCTGATGTCGTTAGGCACGCATACAAGCAGGTGGGGGCCACACAAACTACTGAGAACCATTCTGAGTTGCTGTAATGAAAATTCAGCTAAATGTTTCAGCTGCTGCATCATTTTTACTTTGATTTTCATCTTTGACTTCAGCCTCTGTAGGCTGATAATTTTCACTTCCATCTAACGATGTGGCGTCCTTTCATTTCTACATTACCCAGTCCACTTCAGTGTGGATATCCAGCATGATGTGTTTTCAGAGTCCATTTCTTTGAGCAGTGTACCCTCATATACTCGACCCTAAGCAGGTGAAATATCACGAGGGTATAAGAAGACTCACCGTCACTGAAGGTCTGGAAGGTTCCTCCTTTAGGTTTTCCTGCACAGAATCACATGACAGGTGCAGTCAGTCACATGATCAGGCCTCCCTCCGTCATGTCATGTGTGGCCTTGAGGCGAATGTTTGTTGTGATCTGGCGCTATATGAATACAACTGAAATGAATAGAGTCGACTTGTTCACCTGCCTCACCTTTGAACAGAGAGCTCAGAGAGTATCCTGACTGACTCCTGCTGATAGATGGTGTGTCAGTGCTGATTCTGGGGAAGGTGGGCTCTCTGTCTGCTCTCTGATTGGATGCTGCTGTCTCTTTAACAGACCAGGAGATACCTGTGGACATAAGTATGACAGGTCACCACCCTACAGCCAATCACAGCCATGCATTTTCCAAAAGTGTGACCAATGAAGTGTCTCACTGCCGACTGGCTCGCCACTCCAGCTGACTTTCTCAACATCGTCTTCATCATCATCTTCCTCCACCAGCCGCCGGATGCTGTTCACCGCCTGCCGTGACTCCTTCAACTGAGACACAACACCACCCGAGTCACACATGTCACACCTGAGCGCCACACAATGTCACTGGTATGCGTGCAGGGTTCAGTCTGGGTTCTGGAGATCTTACCCTGCTGAATTCATCATCTTCATCGTCGAAGGTGAAGGCTTTAAACTTGGAGCTGTGCCAGTAGTCTTCTTCATCAGTCTTACTCTTCATCATCTGGACACAAAAGGGTTAATCACTGTTTGAACAAACTTTAAATAAACTGAACTCAAACAGGAAGGAACCTGTTAGCTGCTCTTGCTAACACAGCGTGGATCACGTGATGATGTCATCCCTGTTTCTGCTAGTTCATCCCGTGATGAGACCACGGGTCAGGAAACGGTGAGCAGCGTTTGCATAGCTTTGTTTTCTTTTGTTTTAAACACCCTAAAAAAAAATCTAGCTCCGCCTCCATCAGTCTGAACTCACCTGCAGCAGGTAGAGATGACAGCAACCTACTGCTGTGTTAATCATTTACTCTCTTCCTGTCTGCAGCATCATGTGACTGAGCACCTTGCTCCACTCCTCCAGTCACAGAGCACAGGCAACCGTGCAGTCCCAGTTGGAATTTTCAACTGGAACGCCACCTCAAGTAGGACTTGCAACTCGGAAAGTGGGAGAAGCTCCACCAGTCCCGACTGAACAATCCAAGATGGCAGCAGTGAACGTAAGCATCAGTATAACTAACTTTTAATCTGCTAAATAAGACACACACACACAGAGACACAGACACACACAAAGACACAGACACACACACAGACATACACAGGCTGGCTCTGTGTGTGTGTGTCTGTGTCTCTGTGTGTGTGTGTGTCTGTGTGAGTGTGTGTGTGTCTGTGTCTCTGTGTGTGTGTGTGTCTCTGTGTGAGTGTGTCTCTGTGTGAGTGTGTGTGTGTCTGTGTGTGTCTCTGTGTGTGTCTGTGTGTGTGTCTCTGTGTGAGTGTCTGTGTGTGTCTCTGTGTGTGTGAGTCTGTGTCTCTGTGTGTGTGTCTGTGTGTGTCTCTGTGTGTGTGTCTGTGTGTGTCTGTGTGTGTGTCTGTGTGTGTGCTGCTGCAGTGTTTTGAACCCATTAGAATAATTATTAGTGATGCTTCACTTCACTAAGAAGTAAATCCTGCTTTTCCAACCTTCCTACTGGAACGTGTTTAACTCAGGAGTGGCTTCACTTCCAGCTGTGACTTCAGCGTAGTTTCTGACCCCTCAAACGTGTCTGTCTGCGTACGGTTTCCGTACAGAGAGGAGTTTCACCCACCGCAAACGTGCAGCCCTCAAAAATCCCAACTTCACGTCACTGGACCCATGTGTCGTTAGATGCTGTTTGACTGACAAATGTGTTGGAACGAGGAAGGTAGTGACAGAGTTCACTGGTTTCCAGACTCGATCTGCTTTCTGTATGCTATAACTTCACTCTTCTCCACAGCTGATGGACCAACAACAGCACAAGCGAGAGGATCCAACAGATCAGATGTGACGTATATTTTGGGCGCTGCCTCCATCTGACAGCCAACACTCTCTGCAGGCTGGCGGGTCCTCCGGCACTGCCCTTTGCCCTACCCCTGCTCAAAGATCTTATGCTGTCAGCTGCTCCCTTTTGGGGTCTCCACAGCAGATCATCTGCTTCTATCTCACCCTATCCCTAGCAGCCTCCTCTGTCACTCCAACCACCTGCATGTCCTCCTCCACTACATCCATGAACCTCCGCTTCTATGTCCACCCTCTCCCTGCTCTCCCTACAGATTACAGATCACAGTCCACAGCTGCTGCCCTACTCAGGTCTTCATTACTGCCTGCCCCTCAATTTTATTATGCACTCGCCCCCACTTCGGAAGGTGGGTGGATGTGATGTCTTTGTCACAGTCTTTATCTCTGTTTGTGGGTGAATGTGTGTAGCTGTAGGCATGTATGTGGACATGCGTGTTTGTTGTGCTCACTGAGCTGAGAGTTTCAGCTGATAGCGACCCGTTCTGGTAGCCATCACCACAGTTTGCTAGCAGGTGCTGCCATTAGTACTGAGATCATTTGGTAACAACAGGAAACCCCGCTCGCTACCCAGGGGCTCCATCAACATCTCTCCTCCACACTCACACTCAGCACTGGTCCCCCTCAAGGCGGCGTGCTCAGTCCTCTACTGTACACCCTCTACACATATGACTGCACTCCATCTCACCCAACCAACATCATCATCAAATATGCGGATGACACCACCGTGGTTGGGTTCATTTCTGATGGGGATGAGACAGCAAAAATGGTGAACATGTGTAAACTGTCACCATCTTCAGGTTCCTTGGCACCAACATCTCAGCTGATCTTTCCTGGACTCCAAACACCAAGGCCCTGGTGAAGAAGGCTCAGCAGCAGCTTCAAACAAGAAGCTGCTGCTGGTCTTCTAGATCAAGATCCAGAGTATGATTAAAGTGGTGGGTGGGCTCCTTTACATTTTGAGAGAAGCCAATTGAATCTAATAATAAATTAAATGCAGTGTTGAGGCTGCATCTACATGGATGTTAAAATCACCCACTATAATTATTTTATCTGAAGTGAGAACTAAATCAGATAAAAACTCTGAGAAATCAGACAGAAACTCTGAGTAAGGACCAGGTGGACGGTAGATAACAACAAACAGCTTCCACCCTGGTGGCCAGCAGCACCGGAGGCACTCGTTATAAACACGGGACGCAGCCGCCCCGTTCACCCGAGTGTCGGAGCCTGGAGCGGTTCTGGACGGACCCACAGTTTTGTTGTTAGCATTAGCCGGCTAACTGAAAGGTTCCTGTTTTAATTTTTTTGCACTCTTAACATAAAGGCGGGGATGATGACATCGTCCCGCAGCTATCTAACCTGTAAACCGGAAGCATCAACGTCATAAACCGCTGAGCGTGAACCTGATAAGAGATGAGAATTGATTAAATGTTTTTACCTTCTTCTTCTTCTTCTTCTTCTTCTTCTTCTTCTTCTTCTTCTTCGTCTCTCAGAGACGCCCATCAGCCCATTGCAGCCGGACGCAATGGGCTGATGGGACTTGTAGTAAACTGCAGTAAAAAAAAAAAGAAAAAGGATAAACCTGTCACATGACCTTTTCTGTAACCAATGAAAAGGCAGGAAAATATTAGAAAACAACAGAAACAAACTAATCAAACAGAGGAAGTGACGTTAAAGCTTCACGTTATTGCATCGTTTTAGTCGGTTTTCTGTGACGTCATGTTCTTTAAATACTTTACAAGTCTAAATGTTAAAAAATAAACCGGATTTTTAAAAAAACGTTTGGTTCAAATGTGACTAAAACCTTAATTTGAAGGGGTCTCTGTCAGGGCCCCGCCCCTGTACCTTTACTTTGAAAACGCTGGGAGGAAGTGTGTGCCAGCTGTTTCGGGCTCAGCGGGAGCAGCGAGGCGCCGGCTGACCGGTGATGGCTAAATGGGGTGAAGGAGACCCTCGGTGGATCGTGGAGGAGAGAACCGACGCGACCAACGTCAACAACTGGCACTGGTGTGTACCATTACCGCGGCTGTAGTACTGCGGACACTGCTACTACTACTGTTACTGCTGATTCATAATTATAAGACACGGATCCATGTCAGCCGGACAGGCTGAGGCAGGTGAAGGGAAAGTTCAGGTAACGTTGTTGCTGGGTCACTGACAGGAAACACTAGAGAATAGAAGCTCAGCCATGTGACATGCTGACGTCCATCTTCAGGTGTGTATTAAATTTAAATTTATTTTTTGAGTCAGAGCCTCAGGTGTTTGTAGAGCAGCATGTGGGGGTGTGGCTTCCTAAAAGGTAACTGAGCTCATTTCAATGGCAACAGCCTTATTATTTTCATGATTGGCCGTGAGCGCAGAAGAAGAAACCTCTAGAACAACGTGTGTGTGTGTGTGTGTGTGTGAGAGTGTGTGCGTGCGAATGCGTATGGGCAAGATACTGTAGAATGGGTTATTTTAAGCTGTGTGTGTGTGTGTGTGCGCGTGTGTGAGCCAGCAGCTGCTTCGGTGTGTTCAGAGGTATTTTTAAAGGCTGTGATGTCAGAGGTGGGCTGGCTGACCGTCTTCTCTCCCCATCAGGACGGAGCGGGATGTGTCCTCCTGGTCCTCTGCGTGCCTCCATAAGCTCCTCCTTGGTGTGCGGGTGGAGGGAGCCGAGGGAGTCTGCAAACTGACGGATGTCACCAAGCTGGAGGGCGAAGCCTCCATCAACAACCGCAAAGGGAAGCTCTTCTACTTCTATGAGTGGCAGTTGAGGGCCAGCTGGCTGGGTTAGTGATGTCACTGATGAGGTCATCCATTCATAATGGAAGTCCATGAGTCTTAGCTCAGATAGCACTGATACTGCGGCCCACTGTAACCTCCATGCAGCCCTCTGCCACCACAGTCCTGCAAAGCACACCTCGGCAGGTGGTGTCTCCACTCGTTTGTGCGTTTTTACTGAAGTATCGTGGTGTTTTTGTTTTTGATGTGTGGGCTGCTTATTCCGTGTTTTCCGTTGTTACTTAGATTGTTTTTTTTTATCCATGAGCTTGTGTGTCTTATTTATTATATTGTCAGTATGTGTTCAGTTTGTGTCTTTCTGTTGTCAGTCAGCATATTACAGCATGAGTGTAGCCTCCCCAGGGTTTCAGTGCTGTCAGGTATGTTAGAGGCTTTCTCTGCTCAGTTACTTCCTGTTTTATTTTGGGACCTTCGTGTTCTTTGTCCCCCCCCCAGCTGTGTTGTTTCTTTGAGTGTGTCTGCAGTGGTTTCCCTTTAGGTGTTTTTTTATTTATTGTGCTGGAAAAGATCATTTTTCTAGACATGAGAGCTGCTCCGTCCAAAGTGGGATGGATGCAGTCTCTCCTAACAAGTCCACAGAGTGCAGAGTCAGCAGTAACTAGAGCAGGGTGGTGTACCAAGGGGATCTCTGACGGCACCCAGGGCTGCTCTTCTTCTGGTGGTAACTGTTTCCTGTTTCGTGTGTAGGGACGTCGTGCGGTGGAGTGAAGTTCAGAGGAACCGTCGACGTATCCAACCTGTCCGACGAGAACGACGAGGACGACCTGGACGTGAGTCTGACTGTCCTGATACGGAGCACCGGGAGAGACGCACACATCCCAGTGAAGCAGGCCATGATTTAATGAGGATAAAATAAATATGCATGACTAAATTCATTTACAAATCACTTTTAAAGTTTTTATTGAGACATTAATAAAGTAATTTATTATTTGAAAATTAATGGATAAAAAAGGAGTTCTAGATATTTATCTGAACTATTATTCCAGTAATAAATACTTCAAATGAAAACTGGATTTACAGAAAAAACATTCAACTCTGAATAAAAACCTCATTAAAAACATTTAAATTCAGAATGAAAAAATGTTTTTAAAACTGCAATTTAAATAGAATTGAATTGACTTATTTCTCTATTTATATAGCACCAAATCACAACAGTCGCCTCAAGGTGCTTTGTATTGTGGGTAAAGACCCTACAATAATACAGAGTAAACAAACAGTCAAGACGAAGAGCACTTGGTGACAGTGGGAAGGAAAAACTCCCTTTTAACAGGAAGAAACCTCCAGCAGAACCAGGCTCAGGGAGGGGCAGTCATCTGCTGTGACCGGTTGGGGCTGAGTGGAGAGAGACAGGACAAAAGACATGCTGTGGAAGAGAGACAGAGATTAATAATGATTAAATACAGAGTGAAGTATAAACAGAGTGCATCATGGGAACCCATGCAGCAAATTTTGGCTGAAAATTCAAACCCAGTTAAATCCAAAGTTTCTAATAAATCACTGGGATGAACAGGTTCTGGTGCAGGCTGTTTATTAGACATCTTAGTTACACAAACACAGACAGAGACCACAACACAGAGAGAAACATAGTTAAGACTAAGATATGCACACAAACACGCACACACAGACAGAGGAAGGTGCAGGAACAGAAAGAGCAGAAGGAGAGGACAGGACCTTTAGGGAGTGAAGTTAAAAAGCAAGAAGGGAGAAGTAAAGGACAGAAGAGTGGAAGAAAGAAGAGAAAAAGTGAGTAAAATGGGGTGAAAGAAGAAGGAGAAGTCCAGAGTTAAACAGAGTACAAGAAAACAAATATCCCCCCCCAGGAGTGAGTGCCTATGAGCCGCTGCAAAGGGGACAGAGGAAGAGCAAGGACAGCGCCTCCTCCCAACTTTACCACTGCCCTTTATCCCCCAGACTCACCCCCCCCCCTGCTGTTATCAGGGCCAGTGGACATAGAAGGGTGCTTCCACCACAGCCTTGGCTTATTGCAGCACAGCTCAGTTGTTTCAGCTGTCCTCCGGCCTGCTTCTCGTTGTCCTCAGCTGTATTTATTGTTGCCTTCTTGGAGCATCAAAGCTGCTTTTGAGTTTACGCCTCGTCTTTCAAGTCCTGCATTTTGACAACCGGTGATTTCATTATTTTTAATGTCAGGAAAAAATCTCTATTTTAATTCCAGCCCATTTCTTTCTTTCTTTTTAAATTTCATTTTTAACACTAGGATCATCCATCCATTTGCTTATCCTGTTCAGGGTATCGGGGGGCTGGAGCCTATCCCAGCTGTCATAGAGCGAGAGGCGTGGTACACCTGGACAGGTCACCAGCCTGTCGCAGGGCGAACACGGAAACACACAGTGGGCAGTTTAGAATCAGCAGTTAACCCAACACCACTGACTGCATGTCTGCATGCCGGAGAACCCACGCAGACACGGGGAGAACATGCCAGCTCCACACAGAAAGGTGATTCAGACCCAGGACCTTCTAGCTGTGAGGCTACAGTGCTAACCACTGGCCCCCTTGGCATTTGAACAATCCTGTAAAATAAACCGATCACCTCATACTTCATGACTTCTCCTAAAATGAGCTCATTCATCAGATCGTGAATTTTGTGTTTTGTGGGATAAAAAGAATAAAGTTGGGGCACATCTTGAAGCACCTCGAGGTGACTGTTGTGCGATTAGGGGCTGTCTAAATAAATCTGAACAGAGTATCCTTTATTCACAGAGCTAAAAACTCCCACTGACACTAAAGTGTTTTTCCAAAATTCATGTGCACTTATCATCATGTTCTTCTATAATAATTATATTCAGGTGTGTTATCTGTTGTACCCTTTGTTTATTACTTTATTAAAATGTGTATTTATCTTTATGATCTATAATGAAATGATCTGAATCATTTATAAAACTAATAAAGTCCTGCCTTAAATACTCGAATCTCACTCAAAATGAAAAAATATGATGAAATAGGTGGGTCCAAAGACCCTTCCTGGCAGATCCAGTGTTAAAAACAAATTCTAAACCTTTTTAATTCTGAATTTTGATTTCATTCAGAGTTTAATGCTTTTTTCTGTAAATCTGTTTTTCTACTTCTTGTATGTCTAAATGAATTAACAAAATTAAAAATTATTTAGTAAATTATATTACTAATGCATATTTTATTGTGCAATTCATTATTAAATCACAAAATGCTTTATTTTGATGTGTGACTGTTGGGCCTTCGTGTATGTGGGTGTACTGGTGCTCATTTTCCATCCAGATCTCTGTGGCTCTGTGTAAGGACCAGCCCAACACGCCCCTCTTGGACCTCATGAAGAGGTCCGGGGTTCCAGAGGTCCGCAGGGTTCTGGGAGAGTACGTCCAGCAGCTCAAATCAGGTGTGTTACCCATCAGGTGCTTTCTGAGCACAGGAGGTTGTAGCGCTGTTGTAGGGAGTCTGAACCACATCAATCAGTAACTATCAAAGTCCTTTAGGGTCAGTCACACAGGAAGAGGCTTGCAGCAATGTGGAAACTTGAGACCACTGCAGGTCTCGGATTTTATATGGCCTGCACGTCTTTTCCATACATGTTATTTCTGGCTCGTCGGCCCAAGCAATGAAAACAACTCAGCATGCAATTCCACTTTTTAACTCATGGAGGCAGTGTTGTGTGTGCCAACTGCTTCAAAACCTCAAAAAGAAGAAGACTGAATGATTAACCAATCACAGGCCACGTGTGAGCCACGCTCCTTGGGTGGTGGTCACCTGGCCTTTAAGTCCGACGTCATTTCCGGGTCCAAATGCTCCTAAACACACAGCAATGACATAACCAATGACTGTTCAATATTAAAGATGATTGTAAGCGTACCTTATCAGCTGCAGCCATTTCCTCTTCCCTCTCTCATCACAGCTGAGTGTGTTTTTTCTGTTAAAACAACCAGGGACTCAGCATTGTGGCATATTGATCACGTGACAGTTTGGATCTGGAAATGGAATTCTCCGTCATCACTTAACAACCGGATAGGTGACACTTAGCGACTTTTTTCCCCCAAAAAGCGAATAGTGAGAAATATGGCGACTTTTTCCAGTGACTTTGGCAACTTTAGGAGACTCTTTGAGATCGACCAGAAAGCTCCACTGCTGCCCTGTGCTGTGCCCTCTGTGCACCGAGGGGACCCCCCCGGGACATCGCTGCAAACAAAGCGTTGCCAGCTTAGCGACTTTTCCAAAAAGCACCTAGCAACAAGTTGAGCAACTTTTTGCAGTGATGTCGGCAACTTTTGGAGAGTTTTGGTACCAAGGAGTGTTAGGGCCACATTGAGGAAAAAAATCAAATTTTGAGAATAAAGAAAAAATCAAAATACTATTTTGAGATTAAAGTCATCATTTCAAGTCAAACAACTCCCACGGCTGCTGTGCCCCTCCGCCTCTGTACTGCACGAAGGTGCACTCATCGATATCCTTCATCTGTTGCCAGTTTGTTTTTCCTTCTGAGCTGATGTGGCTTTTCTGCACCATCTCTTTAACATCATCATTCTGATTACTGCATCGTGTTTATGTACTAAAAGAGAAATCATTTCCTTGGTACTAAAACCGACTCTAAACTAGTTCCACTAACTCATAACACAAGACATTTGGAGAAGGTATAGCAGACGTGTGGTTGTTTGACTTGAACCAACAGCTTTAATCAGTCGCAGTGGCCCGACGCTCTCCTGAACACGGCTGTACGATTTAGAACTCATGGAAATGGAAAACTTTGTTCCAGCCGACATTAAATCATTTCAGAAATGAATTATTTGTCCACAGAAGCACCTGGAATTACTCTAAACTGCCGCTAGACCCAGACCGCAGAGATGCAGACAGCAGAAGTGAGGTGAGAGGTCAGGCTGCAGAGCCAGACTGCTCCAGGCTCCACGCAGACGACCCGCCCCGAGCTTATTTCTTATCAATGCTCGCTCTCTTGTGAACAAAATGGACGACCTGAGACTCTGATTTATCAACAACAGATGGGACAGTTGCATCATAATCATCTCTGAGACATGGCTGCATGGAAG
The DNA here is from genome assembly GCA_024447675.2 of Pterophyllum scalare. Lineage (NCBI taxonomy): Eukaryota > Metazoa > Chordata > Actinopteri > Cichliformes > Cichlidae > Pterophyllum > Pterophyllum scalare. The sequence continues at coordinate 149,395 of JAMQGT020012830.1, read as the reverse complement.
CATTCCAGATGCAGCTGCAGATCTACAGGGACAGCCTCTACAGAGCAGACTGCACGTTGGAGGCTGGGGGAACAGAGGAGGAGGTGTGTTTTTGTGAGAGATGATTTTTGCACTGATGCCACTGTTGCACAAAGACATTGTTGCACAGACTTGGAGTTTCTACTGTTAAAATGGAGGCCGTTCCACCTCAGTCGTGAGCACAGCGCATTGATTGTTTATGCTGTGTACATCCATCCACAGGCTAATGCAAAGCTAGCCATGAGCAGGCTGCATGAAGCAATCAACCAACATCAGAACAGACTACCAGACAGCTTCATCATTGTAGCCACACAAACCTGAAGTCTGGGTTACCCAGATTCCACAGAAACATCCACATGGGTACACGGAACGGAAAAGCTCTGGACCAGGTTTACACCGACTTCAGAGGTGCCTACAGAGCCTGCCCAGTCCCCCCACCTCGGACAGTCAGGCTGCTTTTCCTCCGGCGGGGTTCCGGTGCCAGCATTTGAACCGTTCAGCGGTTTTTCCACCACAAACTCACTCGGTGCTCGGCTGAAAAACGGGTTCAACTCTGACCCCACAAGCTAGCTGGGCTCGAACCAAGAACGCATGACGAAGCAACAGAAGGGCGTGACTCTGCCATCTGGATGTAAAGTTTCCTACCGCTCGACTGGTGACCTTCTCCGTCCCTGGACCAAATTCACTTTGCCTGGCTGAGAAAAAGAGCTGAAAAAATCAGGTCGATTACACACACCCTGGACAAGCTCTCGTTGGCACCCTCCCCTCTGGCAGGCTCAGGGTCATGAGGGCACGGACAGAAAGACTTAGACACAGCTTCTTCCAGAGAGCCGTAAAAGCTCTGCTGTAAGCCAAAGTGCACCTTACACACATCCACACTTTATGGTCAGCTAGGTCTGTATTACTTCATTTTTGTCGCTATTTATATTTATCATAGTTATATTTGTTGCTATTTTCATGCTTCTGTTCTTGCTTGTAAATGGTTCTTATACAACATGTTTAAATTCACCCAAGCACTTCCATATGAAGGTAAGCTGAGTGCTTTTATTGTCTAACACTCACACACATTCACACTCCAACGCTTGCGTCGGAGACCATCTTGGGGTTCAGGATCTTGCCCAAGGATACTTTGGCATGCCACCAGGAATCGAACCGCCAACCTTCCAGTTAGTAGGTGACCTGCTCTACCGCCTGAGCTACAGCTGAGATCCAGACTGAGTGACTCCGCCTCCCACTGCCCTGGAGCCACACCTGCCCTGTGTACCCGTGTGCCCTTCACATCACCGCAGCATTTTACAGTTTCTGGATGTTATAAATTTCAGCTGGAAATCCAGAGCTTTCTGCTCCACACTTCATGTTTGTTTTCTGCATGGAAATTAAAGGTTCTGTCGGTTCTGTAGGATTTCTGTAAATAAAGATTTGTAAGAATGAAAGGATTAAATAATATTTATATGCATCTTTGATTCTTTTAAATATTGTCATCATGGACTGCCATAGAATGACCTCCAACGTCCAACCAGCAGCTACAAATCAAAGAATTTGATCTAAATGCATTAAGTACTACTGGGGCTTTAGAACCCCATTTTCATCTCATACTTTGGGGGGTGGGTACCCTCTGGCACAAGAGGAACGTTTGTGTGACATACAGCACCCGTAACCCTGAGTCAGCCCCTAAAACTCCTTGTTATGAAAGCACCTGTACAGACCAGGCAAGAAGATCACCCCTGAGGTAATCATGACCTCTGACCCCACAGAGTTCAGTCAGGGGATGATCCTTCCCACTGCAGACACACTGAAGCAGCCTTCACCTGTGGCGGCCAAGAAGAACGAGGTCAAAACCAATAGAACTCGGGTAGGATCTTTTTCTGGTCCAGAATTAGCTCCTGTTCATCCTCACAGTTCAAGTGCTGACCTTTGACTTCTCTGTGTGCTCCTGCAGATTAGCCCCAAGTGCTCCTCCAGCACTGCCCCCTGTCCCACAAGTGTTCGTAGCCAAACCTGCAGTTTTAATTTGAAGGAAAATTTCCAGACCAGCGCTGACGAACTCTACAGGACCTTCATCAGCCAAGAGGTACCCAATCAGAGCAGGAGAGACCAGAACAGACAGAGAAACTAGGGTAGATGAGGACAGATGCAGACAGGTTATAAATAAGACCCCAGGATAGGCCCAGTTCAGCTAATCTAAATCCAGACTACAGTTATGCCAGGCTAGCAAGAAAATATCCAGGCCAAAGTTTGATAAAAATCAGTCCAAATCCAGGCTAAAAACTGGTGTCAGACTTTCACGAGTCCAATAAGAAGCCTGGGTGATAAAGTGACCAAAAACCAGACTAGCACAACTCAAATCCAGGCAGCCGGCTTCCAGCCTGGTCAGAAATGGGTCACGGGCTCTTCTTACTGCTGCGCCCTCTGTGCAGTTCGTGCAGGCATTCACACACTCGCCGGCGGTGGTGGACAGTCGCTGTGGGGGGAAATTCCAGCTGCTGGACGGGAATGTGAGCGGAGAGTTCACGCAGCTGGTGAGGTCACAGCCACACAGCCTTAATGTCTGTATCCTGTTGTCATGGTAACTGGACTGTGCCCCTCCCTACAGGTGCCAGATCAGAGGATTGGGATGAGGTGGCGGTTCAGGACGTGGCCCAACAGTGAGTCTTCCTGTTAAGACGTGATGAGTTTGAGTGTTCCTGCTGTGCCCACCTCCAACCTCTCTGGTTTCTTCTTAGAGCACTATGCCATTGTGAATCTGGAGCTGGAGGACCGGGGAGATGACACGGAGCTGAGGCTGGAGTGCCAAGGAGTCCCAGTGGGGGAGGAGGACTCCACCAGGGAGGGCTGGATCCGCTTCTACTTCCAGGCCATCAAACAGACATTTGGGTACTGAGAAATCTGTGAACCCTGGGACTTGTCTGCAGGCTGAGAGGGGATGGCAGTCAGGAAGAGCTGTCAATAGAAGAGTGAAGACACTTCCTGTCTCAGGGAGACATCACATGACAACACAGATTCAAAGGAACAATGCAGCCATAAGGCTCCAACAAAAGACTTTCTGTAGAGGTTTGACTCGCGGTGAATAAATGGCTTCTCTCGGCTCTGTGTTTGTCTTGCTGGTGTCAACATGGGGCAGCATTTTAACTTCAAACTTTATACAGTTCCACTTCATAACAACAGGCACTTTATAAGGTCAGAACATTAGAGAGAACCTCAACAATCAAATGGCAGGGGGAAGGACTCCTAGACTCCTTTTGGCATTGGTGTAAAAGATCTGAATTTAGTGGGGTGCTGAAATGGTCCGACCGAACCAGATGAGTAGTAATATAGTGGCAGCTTTTGTGAACTCTCCCCCCCCCCATGGTGCACGCGTGCAACCCTTGAAAGTAGCGGCTTTGCATGTGCATGGCGGTGCGTGTCCTCATGTCCTACTAACAGATCTGATTTGATGAAAATAAAATATCTATTACTAACATGGTTTTGAATAAAGTGGGTTTTAGATTGTAGTGCATACAGCTCCAAAGCTGTGATGTGTTTCAAACATATTTCTTTGTCTGGGAGTTTCTTCCTGTTGCTTTTCTTAATTCTTTTTCTTAGCTGCGAACACCACATTGTTTTTTTCCATGTTAAAGCAGGGACCGTCGGTTTGGATTCATGGTTACAAACCAGGCTAGGAAGAAAGTATGATGCTATATATTTCCTAAACTATTACTGCATTAATTCTGATTCTTTAATAGTGAGACAGTCACACATATGGGCTTTTAAACTATGTCAACCTCAACAGTGCTGCAGCGAGGTCCCAGGGAGCCATATCTCTTTTTAAAACGAACCCCTTTTACCCAAAGCGTCAGCTGGGTGGCTCTCTTTATCCGGCCTGTTTCGCTCCAGCCTGCGAGCAGCCTCATGCACTGACCGATGGCTGTAGCAAAAACAGCAGCAGCTGGTTTGTCTTTATTCTGTATGTTTGATGAGAGCTGTCAGGCTCCTTAAACAAAGACTTGTAGTTTATCATAAACAGCAGCCATCCTGTGGCTTTATTATGTGTTTGACTGACACCTCACACACTGCGCACAACGCACAGCTCTTCAGCTGTTACACATTCACCTGCTGTATGAGTCTGTCAGTTTTGGGAATGAAACGTGTAACACTAGTTTCTGTTTTAGTGCTGACGCTGTTTCACTGACTGATAAACACGTGAGAACATCACGGCTGCAGACCCTCGGCCTTTCTGACCTCTTACAGCTCCACAGTTTTCCCCAGAGTTTGATTCAAAGTCAGAGCAGACTGTCACACAGGCTGAAACAGTGTCTCAGCGTCCTGCACACACTAATAATAATCAGCTAAAACATAGAACTGTGAATTTTTGTATTCATAAATAAATACAGAATACAGGCACCAGTGCTTTATAAGCCTTTACCGCATTGCTCGCTCAAAGCATGACAGAAACCCCTCATTATCACATTTTTATTCGATCTTTATTAGATCTACTAGTGTTCCTCACAGCCTGTAGCCTGTGTAATGCCCAAAGCCGCCACTATATTGCTACTCAGACAGTCAGAACAGGACAGTCTCAGAACTGCACGAGTACAGGCCAGGTTGATCCAGGTTGACAGCCCACACCGCGTGGATCCAGGTGCAGGGTCTGGGTGCCGGGTTGTTCGTTCCTGGTTGGATCCCTCCCTCCTCAGGCACAACACCGCATTGGGTGGGGTGGCCCACGTCAGGATGTCCAGTCTGCCCTTCTGGGGTGCCCGCAGTTCCATTGGGGGGTGGGCGGGGGGCATTCAGGTGAGGGAGCAGTAGTCACTCAGTGGGGTAGTGTAGGGGTGGGGGGGCAGCTTGTCTCATGGCTTTGTTCACTGTGCTGCGTGACTACAGCTCATGACACATCACTACACACATAGGACCTTTGGGGCAGGTGTGGTACTGCATGCAGACTGGAGCAGGAATTGAACCACCAACCTTCCAGTTTGTAGATGACCTGCTCTGCCCCCTGACGCAGCCCATCTGCCCCCTTAATGTTAATAGCACTCTAGTTTTCACACAGTCATACTCGTCCTTTACACCTCATGCACTTACATACACAACATGTCTCCCTATGCCTTATATGTCCTGCAGCCTGCAATCAGAGGGAGGCTGATGTATGTGCGTGGATATATTTATGCGTATGTGAGGATATGTGTGTATGACTGTGCCTGTGTCTGGGGCATACTGAACCTTGACCCCTGTTAAACATGGTCGTGGAGGGTGGGGGTCTCTCCGCTGCTCATTGCTGCCCCCCGGGCGTGGGTGCTTTGTGGTTCTGAGGCATGCAGCCAGCTGTTTTGGCATGGTTGTTGATCCTCTGTCTGCTCAGGCTTCTGGGGGGTGTTACTGCAGCTTCTCACCCTCATTATGAAGTAAGTTTCATGACACACACATAGTACGCTGACACTCACACACACAACAAAGCAAATTTGTGTGCTTGTTTCTGCTTTTGGTTTTTAAATGTGCTTTATCTCCTCCTTCCCTTTTCCTCCCGTCTGCTTCCTCTTTATCACTTCTTTCATTAATCTGCCCCTCCCCACCTGTCAGCTCTGGCACAGGAAAGCTCATCATACCTATGTCAATACTTAAGAAGGAAAAGAGACGAACAAGTGGAGCCCGTATAGAGCTCCTGTTAGCAAAGCACACAGACCATAATCCTGCTCCTTTAAAAAAGAACCAGAGCTGGGCCCGCACAGATTTCTTTATCATAGAGGAATGTTTGTCTCATTATTTGTTTGTACATCAGAAAGTTAAAATACAGGAATAAACAATGACAAACACACACAGTAACACACACAGCACTGATTTCATGTCCATACAAAAACATCTAAAAGCTTCAGTAGGAATAAAAGTGATCAATCAGAGCACAATTAAAAACAGATCATTAACACATTTCTCTGATATGAGACATTATATTGGTCTGTGGGACATGGATCAGCTGCCTCGGCTTTGGAGCCTGGATGGAGTTTCTTCACTGGGGTTAAAGGTCACTATGGCAGAGCTAAAAGACTTCCTCTTCCTCTGCCTCACAGCCGTAATCTGGATGACACAAATCAATCAATTAATTAACCAATTACTGAATGATTTCCAGAATCAAAACCTTGACTGACCTCCCACCAGCTGCAGAGCGCTAATGCATTCGTCTTCTGCCTCCTCCTCTTCCTCTTCTTCCTCTTCCTCCTCCACAGGCAGTGGCGCAGTTGGAGGGGTGGAGCTTCTTTCAGTAGTACAGTCTGGGGGTGGGTTGCACTCGGCCTTTGTTGGTGTTTCTGTTTCCATGGAGATTGCACTCTCTACCTAGAAGTTTAACATCAAGTTAAACTGGGCCCCTCCCCAATCAGACCGGGAGCAGTGTCCAAAAAACAACGTGGGCTTCATTGATAATTGGGAAAGTTTCTGGGGAAAACCTGGTCTTGTTAGGAGAGACGGCATCCATCCCACTTTGGATGGAGCAGCTCTCATTTCTAGGAATCTGGCCAAATTTATCAACCCTCCTAAAACCTGACTGCCCAGGGTTGAGACCAGGAAGCAGAGTTGCAGTCTTACACGCCTCTCTGCAGCTTCTCTCCTCCTGCCATCCCCCCTAAACCCCATCCCCATAGAGACGGTGCCTGCTCCCAGACCACCAAAAAACAAACCTAAAATCAGCAGAAAACTATTTAAACATAAAAATTCAAAAACAATAAATAATATAGCTTCATCAACTGCACTAAAGAGTTAAATGAGTTTTCCTTTAACTAGTAGTGACTTCATGAATTTCTTCTCAAATGAAATTTTAACCAGAGAAAAAATTATTCATAACCCTCTCAAAGATTTATCTTCATGTTCGGCTGCTTTCAGCACTGCTGGTATTTGTTTAGACTCTTTCTGATTGATCTTTCAGAGTTAACTTCAAAAAGCCATCACTGACCCAGCTGTCTTAGCTAATTATAGGCCAATCTCCAACCTTCCTTTTCTCTCCAACATCCTTGAAAGAGTAGTTGTAAAACAGCTAACTGATCATCTGCAGAGGAACGGTTTATTTGAAGAGTTTCAGTCAGGTTTCAGAATTCATCACAGTACAGAAACAGCATTAGTGAAGGTTACAAATGATCTTCTTACAGCCTCTGACAGTGGACTCATCTCTGTGCTTGTCCTGTTGGACCTCAGTGCAGCTTTGATACTGTTGATCATAACATTTTATCACAGAGATTAGAGCATGCCATAGGTATTAAAGGTACTGCACTGCAGTGTTTGAATCATATTTATCTAATAGACTCCAATTTGTTCATGTAATTGGGGAGTCTTCTTCACACACTAAGGTTAATTATGGAGTTCCACAGGGTTCTGTGCTAGGTCCAATTTTATTTATATTATACATGCTTCCCTTAGGCAGTATTATTAGAAAGCATTGCATCAATTTTCATTGTTATGCAGATGATACTCAGCTTTATCTATCCATGAAGCCAGATGACACACATCAATTAGTTAGACTGCAGGAATGTCTTAAAGACATAAAGGCCTGGATGACCTCTAATTTCCTGCTGCTAAATTCAGATCAAACTGAAGTTCTTGTACTCGGCCCCACAAATCTTAGAAACATGGTGTCAAACCAGATACTTACTCTGGATGGCATTACTTTGGCCTCCAGTAACACTGTGAGAAATCTTGGAGTCATTTTTGACCAGGATATGTCCTTCAATGCACATATTAAACAAATATGTAGGACGGCTTTTTTACATTTGCGCAATATTTCTAAAATTAGAAACATCCTTTATGAGACTGATGCTGAAAAGTTAATCCATGCATTTATTACTTCTAGGCTGGACTACTGTAATTCATTATTATCAGGCTATCCTGAAAGCTCCCTGAAAAGCCTTCATGAGTACAAATGTGTGTGAATGGGTAAATGAAGCATGTTGTGTAACTGCTTTGAGTGTTCAAACTATATAAGGACCAGTCCATTTAAAAGTAGAATGGGAGGCAGAGCCTTCAGCTATCAGGCCCCTCTTCTGTGGAACCAGCTCCCAGCTTGGATTCGGGAGACAGACACCCTCTCTATTTTTAAGATTAGTCTTAAACTTTACTTTTTTGATCAAGCTTATAGTTAGGGCTGGATGAGGTGAAGCTGAACCCTCCCTTAGTTATGCTGCTATAGGCCTAGGCTGCTGAGGGGTTCCTGTGATGTACTGAGTGTTTCTTTTCATTCACCTCTTTTCACTCTGTTTATACTTCACTCTGTATTTAATCATTATTATTAATCTCTGTCTCTCTTCCACAGCATGTCTTTTGTCCTGTCTCTCTCCCCTCAGCCCCAACCAGTCACAGCAGATGACTGCCCCTCCCTGAGCCTGGTTCTGCTGGAGGTTTCTTCCTGTTAAAAGGGAGTTTTTCCTTCCCACTGTCACTGTTGCTAAGTTTCCACCGCTGAGGTGCCAGTGCCCGTGCCAGTGCTGGTTTCAATGAACCAGCGAAACGGTTAAGAACAGGTCTGCGTTTCCACCGCGCTTTGTGAACTGCTCCTTTACGTATGAGTGTGGGCGGGGCCTCGTCTGGAAGCTGAAGGGCACCAACCTGGGAGAACACGCCCCTTTCTTGTGCTGTGAACACATTTTAGGGTCCAAACAAACTACTGCAGCATCTTTGTGCAGCACAGAGGGAAACACACACAGAGATTAGAGCAAGACCACAAGTACGCACTTTGTGTCCTTTTTATCTGTGATATGAACTGATACAAAGCAGCAAGTTCAGCCTCAGAGACCAACCTAATTCACAGCTGAGAAAACCGCATCGCTTTCCTCCTGTAACACACACCATGCAGTGAAACAGCGGTAGGAAACTTTACGCTGAGACGGCAGAGTCACGCCCTTCTGCTGCTGTCGTCTCACCTTCTTGGTTCGAGCCCAGCTAGGTTGCGGGGCCGGAGTTGAACCCGTTTTTCGGCCGGGTACCAAGTGCGTTTGCAGTGTAAAAACCACTGAATGGTTCAAATGCTGGCACTGGAACCCCGTTGGTGGAAAAGTGGCCTGAGTGCTTGTTCGTAAGGGGTCGTCTGATTGTTGGGGTTTTTTCTTTATTATTGTAAATTAAACTGAATTAAACTGAATTGAGGAAGGGTCTCCCAAGATAAATTGGTCCTGGGTTAGGAGCCAAACAAAGAGCGATTCAAATGATATTTATGGCAGACACATCAAGGGAATAGTTTAACTTTCCTGGGATAGGATTACCCTGGAGCCAGGCCTGGGGAGGGAGCTTGAGGAAAAGCACCTGGTGGCTGAGTCTTGGCTCGTTGGGCCCAGCCAAGTGAAGCCTAAAGAGGAAACATGGGCCCTAGTGTGTGAGGTTGAGAGATCCCAGCTATATATTGTTGGGCTCACCTCAATGCACAGCCTGTGCTCTGGAACCAGTCTCCCAGAGAGGGGCTGGTCTCTGAAGTTGCCCTGGATGAGCGGTAGTGGGCTGGGCTGGGTTTTCACCAGTGGATGAGAGGGTCATTTCCCTGTGCCTTTTGGTCAGGGAACGGATTTTGACTGTTTGCACTTGTATGCATCAAATGGCAGAGTTTGTCACCAACATTCTTGGAGCTGCTGGGCAGAGTGGTCGAGGGTGCTACATCTGGTGATTCCATCATAATACTGGGAGACGTCAGTGCTCACGTGGCCAATGACAGTGAGACCTGGAGGGGTGTGATTGATTGGGAGGAACAGCCTGCCTGATCTGTGCCCAAATGGTGCTCTGTTATCCATCTTTTGTGGAAATCACAGTTTGTCCATAATGAACACCATATTCAAACATAAGGATGTCCATAAGTGCATGTTGCACCAGGACACCCTAGGTAGCAGGTCAATAATCAATTTTGTAATCATATCATCAGATCTGCGGCCGTATGTTCTGGACACTCGAGCGAAGAGAGGAGCTGAGCTGTCAACCACCTGGTGGTGAGTTGGATCAGGTGGTGGGGGAGGATGCTGACAGGTCCAGCCAAATTGAATGCGGCTTGGATGGTGGTCAGGTCTATGCCAGGGTCCTGGAAAGGAGGGTCTTGGAATCATTAGTTATTATTAATCTGTCTCTCTTCCACAGTGTGTCTTTTATCCTGTCTCTCTCCCCTCAGCCCCAACTGGTTACAGCAAATGCCCCCCCCCCCGAGCCTGGTTCTCCTGGAGGTTTCTTCCTGTTAAAAGGGCTTTTTTCCTTCCCTCTGTCCCCAAGTGCTTGGATTTTCTCTGAAATTATTGTAGAGTCTTTACCTTACAATATAAAGCACCTTGAGGCGACTGTTGTGATTTGGCACTTTATAAATTGAATTGAATTGAATTGAATAACCTTAGCGCATTGCCGGTAATAAACTGGAGTACTTTTGATGGGGCTGGACTCCACCAAGGCTGCCCTTTGTCATCAATTCTGTAACTTTTATGGACAGAATTTCAGCTGGAAAATGGTGGAGTTCCCACTTTGGCTTAGGGATGAGTTGCTGCCCCAAGTGGAGGAATTTAAATATCTCGGGGTCTTGTTCACGAGTGAGAGAAGCAGGGAGAGGGAGATTGACAGATGGATTGGGGCTGCGTCTCCAGTAACATAGACACTTCACCAGTCTGTTGTGGAAAAAAGAGAGCTGAGCAAAGTTGTCGATTTACCGCTCAATCTACATCCCTGCCATCACCCATAATCACAAGGTTTGCGTAGTGACCAAAAGAATGAGATCATGGATGCAAGCGGCTGAAATGTGCTTCTCTGAAGGGTGGCTGGCCTCTCCCTTAGAGACAGGGTGAGGAGTGCAGCCATTCGAGAGGGCCTCAAAGTAGAGCCGCTGCTCCTCCACATTGAAAGGAACCAGTTGTGGTGGTTTGGCTATCTGATTAGGATGCCTCCTGGGTGCCTCTTGGGTGAGGTGTTCCAGGCACATCCTACCAGGAGGAGTCCCCGGGGCAGACCCAGGCCAGCTGAGAGATTATATCTCAGAGATTATATCTCTCGGCTGGCCTGGGAACGTCTCAGTGTCCCCCTGGATAAGCTGGGGGAGGTGGCTTGGGGGGAGGGAGATCTGGGTTTCTCTGCTTAGGCTGCTGCCCCCGTGACCCAGCCTCGAAAAAAAGGAACAAAATGGATGGATGGATGGATGGATGGGTGAACTGAATTGTATTGAAGTAAACCAGGTGAGACAAGTGAGGAAGGACAGGTAGATGAGGCAGGTTGATGTGTGGTTGCTAACCTGAGGAACTATTTTCTTCTTCTTTGGTGTGGAGGAAATGAGGTGGCGGAACCTGACACAGCAGAAGAAGAAACATCAGAATGAAGTAGATTAGAGAATACTCATTACAGATGACAGATTACTGATAATAGATCATCTCAGATACCTCTTCCCCATGATGCTGGTGTTGGCTGCAAGGTCTTGGTTAGTCTCGCTGGTCTTCCTACGCCGCCGGCGGTTGAGTCGTTTTCGTGTTGCAGTGGTATCAGGGGTGTGGTCAGGGGACCTGCTGGGACTTCCTGTCCCTCTGTTCAGGTCTCTGAGGACATCGTAATTGATCTTACTGGAGATCTTCTTCTTCTCCAACATTTTCTCAATTGCCTCGCCTGCTGTTGATGCCTCGATCTGATCCCGCTTCTTCGATGACTTCTTCTTCTGCAAAAACACATAGCACGTGGGGTCAGAAGTCATTTAGGTGGAGCTACAGGTGATCCTTTAGACTGGTTGCTGGGATATCCTGTGCTTCACTGACCTTCTCCTTGTAGGTACCCTCTTCCTTCTCTTTGTTTATCCTCTCCTCTTTCTCTGGGAACACACACACCAATCAATCAATAATCAATAATACATATCAGTTGTCAATAATGTGAATTAGTAGTCATTAATAAAGGCGACCACCTTTCTGCTCCTTCAGGTATTCAGCGTTCTGCTTCATCCACAGTTCTGTCTTCACCTGAACCTCCTTCTCATTTAGGATGTACTGCACCACACAGGATGAACCAATCAGAGAGGAGCACATCCTGCAGAAGTGTACTTTCACAGTAAAAGTCTAACTTTATTCTGAAATGACACTTCCTTGGTTAGGTGTGCTTGTACATGAGGAAATGTGAACTGACCTTATCAATCTCCTGATCGTCGATACCTTCCAGGTCCAGCTCTTCGTTCTGTGACTGGTCGCCTAAAAACAAATTGAGAGCTTAATTCTTTCTTATTAACCAGTTCTGACTGCTTGGTGATGTAATGATGATGTTACTATGATGTAACAGTTGTTATTCTCACCATTAGCTTTCCCGCCAGGCTCTGATGTGTCGGTGCTCTGGAAGGTCTGCTGGAGGCTCAGGCTGGCGGTGCTCTCCAGTTTTCCCAGGATGGATGTCAGAGGAGCAACCTGACGGTGTGGTCCTGCCTGCTCCTTCTCTGGCTCTGCCTCCTGTTCAGAGACACTGTGATCTCCCTTCGTGCCCCTTCCCTGCTCCTCCTGGATCACCTGACACAGGAAGTCCTCGGTCAGGTGCTGGGTGGCTGCTTGGAATTCAGCGTCTTCGCCCTCAGCCTCCTCTGGCTCGGATGGCGAGGACAAAACCTCGCGGTTGTCCTCAGGGTCTGAAAGCAGAATGTAGGAGGTGTTGCGTGATTGTGTGGCCATGGTTGGGTAGTCAGGTGGCCAAGGATTAGTACTGACCAACTTCTTTGGCATAGGCGGCGTAGATCCCTCTGAGTTTGGGCCGACTCTTCTCCAGCTCAGTTTCAATCTCGTTTTTGTAGCAGCTGATCTCTCCTAATGATGACAGAAAACACATCACGTTCTAAAGATTCTAAAACCGACCCCTCTCACCTGAGGTAGCCTATGTGAACATTCAGGTAAGAAGTAGAAACTGACCTTCAACCTCGTCTAGCTTTTTAGCCAGTTCATGCTCTAACTGCAAGAACCCAGAAAACACAAACTGGTTAGCCAAGAGACACAGACCTACCTGCTGCAGCCAATCAGAGGCACAGACCTACCTGCTGCAGCCAATCAGAGGCACAGACCTACCTGCTGCATTTTGGCTTTGTGCTGTGCAGCAGTGAAGGAGGGGGGATCGCACTCCTGCTCCAGATCTACTCTCATGAATTCATCAATGGTCAGCTGACTGGTGGGTGTGTCTTCAAACTCAGTTAACCTGCAGGGAGGGAAAGACACTGAAATTTACTTCCTTCTTGTACCGGCTCATGTGTGCTGAGGCCTTTAAGGGATGTGCTGCAGCCCTCACCTCTTCCTCAGAGTGGTCTGACAGACCTTCACCACACTGATCACATCCTTCACTGAACGACGAAACTTATGCATCCGAGCTGCTACCAAGAGAGCTGAAGAGGAGGAAGAGGAGGAGCATTACTGTCTGCTTCATGCACAATGCCATTTATATCTGTTGCTATGGTGACAGCCTCCATGTTGTACCTGCTCCACAGAGTCCGGAGGGCCGGCGTCCTGTGTGCATCCAGTCCCTCTTCATCCTCTGAACGAGACGAAGAGCTGTCATGGAAACCTCGTGAGTCTTCACCCCGAACTCCAACATGTGAGCAAAGCGAGGGATGTACAAGCAGGGATCTGAAGAGGAGGAGGAGGAGGAAGAGTGCTTTGCTGTTAATATCTACGTATACTATATATAAACATGGGGTCAGGGTTCATTACAGGGGCCAGGATAATTCACTTCATCATTGTGATATCAACAGAAATCTAAAAACAATAATTGAGTTCATCCAGTTTTATTTATATAGCACCAAATGACAACAACAGTTGCCTCAACAAGACCCTACCACAGGGCTCCTCAACTCCAGGCCTCGAGGGCCGGTGTCCTGCAGCTTTTAGATGTGTCCCTGATCCAACACACCTGACTCAAATGGCTGAATTACCTCCTCAGTATGCAGTCAAGTTCTCCAGAGTCCTGATAACGACTTCTATATTTGACTCAGGTGTTATGAAGCAGAGACACATCTAAAAGCCAATCAGGCGAGCCCCTATGAGCAAGCAATTGGACACAGTGGGAAGGAAAACTCCCTTTTAACAGGAAGAAACCTCTGGGCTCTGGGAGGGCAAGTCATCTGCAGGATGAGGGGAGGGAGACAGGACAAAAAAAAAATACCTATGAATCAATCTATTAATTCAATATCATCCTCAGCTGCTCAGATTCTCCTAAAATATGTCAGATCATTCATACACGGCGTCATCACAGAACCCAGACAGCAACACAGGCATTACACACAGACATATTTTATTTATATATATATATATATATATATATATATATATATATATATATATCACACACACACACGCATACACACAGGTACTGGTCATTAAATCAGAATTTATTTCAGTAATTCCAATCAAAAAGTGAAACTTGTATATTCCTTCATTACACATAGACTGATATGTTTTATATGATTATAACTGACAACTAATGAAAACCCCAGATTCAGTATATGAGAAAATTAGAACACATTATATAATATATATATATATATATATATATAAAAACACACACACACACACACGGGACGAAGAATTGCTGCGCGGTTGCTCTGTTGTTTCCCGCGCTCTGTCGCCCTCTGCTGACGCAAAGTGGTGGTGAAGGCGGAAGAAGAGGCTAGACTTAAAATGGCGACCGGAGATAGGCGGTAGCGGTTTGGTTGTTTTTAATGTTAACGGCGGAAGGACGGAGGAACGGCGGGAGTTAAACAGGTATCCTGCACACCGACACTCCGTGACACACGCGCCGGGACCGGCACGGCTGATAAACCCGCCGCAGGTACGACGGTAAGAAGCGAGGAAGAAGAGGAGGAGGAGGAGATGCTGGAACGTGATCGGGACGGAGAACTGTGATTATTGATCATCGATAGTTAAGGGACTCGACTCAGAGCTCAGGGGTAAACTCGCAATGCTGAAGCAGTCGTGGTAGGCGTGGCTTATCGACCACATTGATAACGAACAGCAGTCAGCCAAAGCCTCTGAAGGTGGTGCTCACTGGCTGGGTTCATGCTAGTGATCAATGACCAGACTGAAAGACGCACAGACAGATGAAGCATTATCACAGCAGCTCAGGTAAACACACCTGAACAGACGAGTCCATAAAACGCTAAGAATGATTTCAGAGTGCAGCAGCTGTCTGATTTCTGTGTTTCAGGACAGAGGAAACGCTCTGCTGTCCGATAATCTGGATTTAATCTCTGGGGATTATAATCTCTGACTCTGGCCACGGGAGGCTGCCATGCTGTGACGTGTTGACTCTGCCCACTCACCGAGGAGGAGATGGCGGCCGAATTGTTCTCCACCAACCTCCCTCATGGCGAGGAGGTGGAGGTTTTGGAGGTGAAGAAGAGTTTCATCCAGGTGAGCGACCCACAGCTGACCGCAGAGGACGTTTGTGGAGACGTGGCCTCACAGCCCAACAGCAACGACAGCAACCCAGAGGAAAGAGACAGCTGGCAGGCTGCCCACCCCACCCTCAGAGAGAGGTAAACAGCAACGCGCAAGCAGAAAGGGGTTACCATGGTAACAGCCTGTGACCCTCACCTGGCAGGTTTTATCCATCAAACTCTGAGTGTCTCTCTGACTCCGCCCCTCCTGCTGCACCTGAACCACCTGTCTGACCCTCCCATTCATGTCCTCCTTCATAAAGTGGCTGTCAGAGCGTCAGAGGAGTGAATTCATCTGCAGACGTTTATGTTCCTACGAGCTCTGAAATCCCAGTTAGACGTTAGTTTGTTATTTTTGTGGTAACATGAAGCTTTTACAGTCGTTCACTCGTCAACAGGCTGTGAGGGCGGAGACAGCGATGATGTCACACATTTATAATGAGGCAGCTGCAGCTGTCAGACTGTCAGTCAGCTCCTCTGAAACATTTACTGTAGTTACTGCAGCATCACTGTTACATCACACTGATCTGGATGAAGCTGCTGACACAGACACACTGATCAGTGATCAATGATCCATCATTGGTCGTGTTAGAAAAGCTCACTGATGGAAAAATGTCTGATCCTGGAGATGATGGGAATGTTTGAGTGAAGATGAGGCTGAAATGATGAAGACTTCAAACTGAACTAAATGATTTCAAGTGACTGAAATCAACATTTTAAAGTTCTGCTGTCTGAAATTCAGAAGCATGAATCTCCACATACTTTCACTGAAAATCACCTAAATCTGTGATCATCGGCTCTATGATGGATCAGCAAACTGTGTCCGAGTCCACCTGAATCCTCCATTAAAAGAATGAATACAGTGAGGCTGCTATTCCATCAATAGACTCCATTTTTACTGAATGATTATTTAAACAATTAAATAACCATAAACTGATCTGTCATAAACTGTGGCAGAAACAGTTTTTCTGAAATAAACTGACCTGAGGTCAGCCCCCGGGCTCTGCTGCTGTCTCAGGCTCTAACACAGGTCGCTCAGTAAACTCAGTCTGAGCCGTTTCTCCACTTTTATCTTCACTTTCTGTCTCCTGCAGTTTGTCCGTCAGGCTGCAGCTCAATAATTAGATTTGATCAATCAGATGTGAAATTAGGATTGAGCTTCATCTGATGGAGATGAAGTTGTATAGATGGTGGAATAGGCCCCAGGTATGAACTCACCAGTCGACCCTACAGTTTGTTTGCTTACTCTGTCAGGTCCATCGGTGAATTGTGTGTTGTTATTGTGTATCTCTGAGTGATGATTATGACTGTGAAAAATCTCAGCTGTTTGTTCAGTGCTAATAATGAACACCAACTCGAGTCTGTTGTTTGCCTGCAGGAACGCTCTGATGTTCAACAATGAGCAGATGGCTGATGTCCATTTCATTGTTGGTTCCCCAGGAGAGACACAGATGGTTCCTGCTCATAAGGTACAGAATCTGGTGCCACTGATACTTTGTTCCAGAACCCAGTCCCCTGATCCTGTGGTCCATATTGTGCTGGATTCCTTTGTGTTACAGTATGTCCTGGCGGTGGGCAGCTCAGTGTTTGGAGCCATGTTTTATGGAGATCTGGCAGAGGGGCAGTCAGTTATCCACATCCCTGACGTTGAGCCAGCTGCTTTCCTCATCCTCTTAAAGTGAGTCTGAACCCAAGACCGGCTCAACTATTAGTGAATTAGCAGCTAGCTGAGTCCTGGAAGTACTCACCAGCTTCTGTCTTTGGAGAGAAAGTTGCCCTTCTAGCAGGCCTCACTAGTCTAGGATATAGGTCCAGGAGCCAGAGAAGGAGGGACTTCACAGATCTACAAGGATTCAGGTCCTGTAAAGTGTTTCAGTATTCTGATGGGGGTTTAGGGGCTATCATGGAGCAGAGAGAGCCCAGTTTGCTCCAAAATAAATGGAACCTTCTGGGTCCAAGAAGTCATCATCTGACAGAAAACAAATAACTAAACAACAAGAACACTTTCTTTATTCTTATTGGTGTCTTACAAACTTGCAGACCGTAAAAAATATGACAATATGTAACAAAAATCAGGAACGCAGAGTTAAGATGATGACCATGAAATCTTTGTCAAAACCGGATCCGAGTACAGTCATTAGTCTGGATCGGTTTGAGAAGTGTTTTGAGGTAGGATTTGAAGGTAGGGAGTTTGGGTGGGGAGGACCCCAGAAGGCTGTGGACCCTGTGGAGTGGGCAGGAGGAATTCTGCTTCAGAGACCGATGTTCTAGAACCAGGACTTTAAGGGACAGGAGAACAAGGCAGTTGGTGTAGTTTATAGTGGAGCTCAAGACCAGATAGGATACAGTTAAGACCAGAATCATGGTGCCATGTCCTTCATGTGCATGACATTTAGAGGTGACTTCAGTTTCTGCTCCACAGTGGCAGTAAATGGACCCAACGAAGTTGTTTGTGGATGCATGTGTTATACCGTATGTTGCAGCATGACCTCCACGCCTTTATCCAACCATGTGCTCTGTCTCAGGTACTTGTACAGCGATGAGATTGAGTTGGAGGCCGACACCGTGCTCACCACACTTTACGCCGCTAAGAAGTACATTGTCCCCGCCCTGGCGAGGGCCTGCGTGGCCTTCTTGGAGACGAGCCTGGAGGCAAAGAACGCCTGTGTGCTGCTGTCTCAGAGTCGGCTGTTCGAGGAACCGGAGCTGACGCAGCACTGCTGGGAGGTGATCGACGCTCAGGCCGAGCTCGCTTTGCGGTCTGAAGGCTTCTGTGAGATCGACTTGCCCACACTGGAGATCATCCTGCAGAGAGAAACGCTCAACACCCGTGAGGTCGTGGTGTTTCAGGCAGCGCTGTGCTGGGCGGCGGCTGAGTGTCGGCGGCAGGGCTTGACGGTGAATCCCAGGAATCGGCGCACGGTGCTGGGTAAGGCCCTGTACCTGATCAGATTCCCTTCCATGACACTGCAGGAGTTTGCAGATGGGGCGGCACAGTCGGACGTGCTGACACTCAAAGAGGCCCACGATGTTTTCCTGTGGTTCACAGCCACCAACAAACCCAGACTGGAATTCCCTGTGCTGAATCGGGCGGGCCTGGTGCCGCAGAGGTGTCACCGCTTCCAGTCCTCAGCCTACCGCAGCAACCAGTGGCGATACAGGGGGCGCTGTGACAGCATCCAGTTTGCCGTGGACCGCAGGATCTTCGTGGCTGGACTTGGTCTGTACGGGTCCAGTGGCAGGAAAGCCGAGTACACCGTGAGGATTGAACTGAAGAGGCAGGGAACAGTTCTGGCCCAGAACCTCACCAAGTTCCTGTCAGACGGTTCGAGCAGCACCTTCCCGGTGTGGTTCGAGCACCCGGTGCAGGTAGAGCAGGACACCTTCTACACGGTCAGTGGCGTCCTGGACGGAAACGACCTGAGTTACTTCGGCCAGGAGGGGATGACTGAGGTGCAGTGTGGGAAAGTGACCTTCCAGTTCCAGTGCTCATCAGACAGTACCAACGGCACCGGGGTACAGGGTGGGCAGATCCCTGAACTCATCTTCTTCTGCTAAAGCAGAACCTGGACCGAAGGACTCAAACACAGGCAGGGAGTCAGAGCCTGTGCCGTGGAGCTGGAGCCGACTGCTGTCCAGTTCGTTAGAAGTGTTTTAAAGTTTGTGTGAAACTCAGCGCTGCCGATTCTTTGAGATGATGAATAAAGGAAGTTGTTGTTTCCTGCTACTAGAGGTCACTGTAAAGCCAAAGATCAGGCTTTACAGCGTCACCTGGCAGGTGAAGTTCTGTAGCTGCAGTGCCTGAAGGAGGAGTCACTGCTTACAGTTTATTTATTTAAAACCTGAACTGCTGCTTCTTTCATTGTTATTTTGTCTCAGTGGCCTCACACCAAGGAGGACTTTCAGTTTGGTTTTTTGTGTTGTGGATGATGAGTTTTACCTCCTTCTGTGTTAAAGGTCACATCAATATGTGTAAAATGGAAATAAGCATCTGAATGGAATGACGTACAAATTATTTAAAGCTGGTATACAATGGGAAAGTGACAGCAAGGGAAATGCTGAAACTGATAAATGTGATAGTTGTTTTTTAATAAAGTACTCTTCAGCAGTTTGAGGCTGACTGTGTCCCTTACTTGGTGGGACCTTCCCTTAAAAGACATCATCTGGAGGATGGCAGCATATGTTCCTCCTGAAGCCGTTTATCCCACTTGAAGTGATTTGTAAAAGATGGATTATCTGTTTTTGGAGTGTTGTACATGTCAGATGAAAAAATGTCTCACCGATGGCGGGAGCGTTGATGCACAGCTCACGAGCCAGCAGCAGGAAGGTCTTTCCCAAGATGTAGACGTTCACCTGGACACAGAACACAAAGGTCACACCTGGAACAAGTCTACTGAGACCTCTGAGAACAGGTGAGACTTCTTCTTACCTGCAGCAGGTCACTGAGGTCCAGCAGCATGTCTGAGACTCAGCTGAGGAAAACCAGCAGGTTTGGAGGTGAAAGGTCAGACTGAGGCCTGGCTGTGTCCTCTGTAATGTTTAATATACAGAGGGAACAGCAGCAGACCTTACAGTTTTTACTACAACTGTCAGCAGACTTCATGAGTTCAGATATTATAACACAGTCATTAATCATGAATTAAATCAGCATCTTCAAAGACTTAAGACGCTGCCTGTATATTTTTAATTATTTAAATCCTCGTTACCCCGCCCACCTGTAGGTGGACGGAGGTTTCTGGTCGTATTTGTCAGCAGGATAACAAAAAATTATGAGCAGATTTCAATTAAAATGTCTGGAGTTTGGGGGGGGGGTTACAAGGAACAACGTGGTGCTCACGATCTGGACTTTGTAAATGGATTCTTTACGGCTCTGCTGATTGGTCCCTGCAGACAGATGTCAGTGATTTCTCCTGTACTCAGCAGCTCTAACACCTGCTACCTGCTCCAGATGTTTCTGATTCTCTTAAACAGAACATCTGCAGCACGTTTCAGCTCATGAACACCTCCGTGCTGCTGGCCCAGCATGGTTTCTACTCTTCATGATACATCTGTGTCTGCTTTAATATTTATTTCACCAGCCTGGTTTGACTTGAGCCTTTACCAGAGTTTTAAAAGCATTTTTAGTCCTAATGCTCTTGTGCAAAAGAGACACACCTGAGCTGCAGGTATGAAAACCCCATCAGCTGTTACTTAGCTGCAGGCCATCGCGGTCTCACTGGATCGATGTTGTGTTCTGGTCTGTCTCTACAAACTGGCTGCCTCACTTCAAATCACACATGCTCAGTGGGTCAGAGCAGTTGCTAGGATACGTGGCGTGCCCTCGGTGCGACACACCAGGTAGAGGCAGGCGGCGATAACATGCTCGGTCTTGCGGCCTCGGGTCAGGTGTTTGCTCACGACCAGCTTAAAGAAGTTGAAGGCGGTGTCCAGGCAGTGCTGGTTGAGCTGCAGCTGACTGCCCAGCTGCTGGATCTGCCGCTTACCTGCACACACACAGAGCCGCGTTACACCTGCAGCTCACCTGGACATGCAGCATCTACCAAACAGCAGGACCAGGACCCCGCAGGACTCACCGTTCTGAAGCGTCTGAGCTCGGGACTCTTTACCAACGCTGGTATGGAAACCAGAACCAAGGAGAGGAGTTTTAACTGGACCTGATGGACAGACAGACAGGTGTTCAGGGGACTCTTTGACCTTTGACCCTATCACTGTAGCTACTGCAGAGGATTTTGGGTAAGAACAGGTTAGTGTTATTCAACTAAGGAGCTGACATAGAAATATGAAAAAATACAAGCAGGAGTTTAAGTGTGAGTCAGATGACTGCAGTGAGGTTAGGGTGGAGGTGTCACATGGTAAAGTTCTACAGGTCTCCTGATCCTGACAGCTTCTCTGATCCATTTATTTTTCACAAGCGCAGGTACAGAAGAATCCAGTGCTACTTCCTGTTCCTAAATCCAGTTATCCCTCATCTCTAATTGACTTCATGCTCATGTTTCTTTAGCTTCATTCAGGGTTCAGCCTCATGTTTTATTCAGCAGGCTTTCAGAACAATTTGATCTTAATGATCATTTGCTGCACTGGATTCTTGACTTTTAACTAATCAAATAGTTGATGATACACTCCATCTGAGGCCAGCAGGCTCCACAGCAAGGATTTCTCCTGTGCTCAGGTACAGCTGTGGTCAGACGTTTTCATCCACTCATCATGGGTGTGAGTGGATGGTAATTTGGGGCTTTTAATGATTTCTTTGAGCTGTTCTTTTTCCAGGGTGGAATGACTACACAACATACATCTTTAGAACTGGGCACACAAGTTTGAAATTATTTTGGGTTTTCTCTGATCCAACCAGGGTCAAAGTATACATACAGGTTCAAATATATGCTCTATAGGGTTCTCCTCGGCACTGGACGACTGCTTGGTTATGCTAATGGCCGACCATAGGGTGATGATAGCATCCATATGGGTTTAATATGATGTGGGCCCACCCTCTGCAGCTATAACAGCGTCAACTCTTCTGGGAAGGCTTTCCACAGGTTTAGGAGTGTTTATGGGAATTTCTGACCGTTCTTCCAGAAGCTCATCTGTGAGGTCAGACACTGATGTTGGAGAGAAGGCCTGGCTCACAGTCTCTGCTCTAATCCATCCCAAAGGTGTTCTATCAGGCTGAGGTCAGGACTCTGCAGGCCAGTCAAGTTCTTCCACACCAAACTGGCTCATCCATGTCTTTGTGGAGCTGCTTTTTGTAGAAGCAGTCTGCATATCTAGGTGCTTGGTTTATACACCTGTGGCCGTGGAAGTGACTGTAACACCTGGAGATGTTCACACCAGGACAAAGGGAGCAAACGCAGCCTTGATGCTGTGAGGAGTCTAAACTTCAACAAACAAGTCAAAGCCTAAGATTATTGATTACTGATTACAGAGATCACATCCATTCAGGCTTAGATGAAGGAAAGTCTGTGATCAATTATCAGCTTCAAAGTGAAGCGAAAAAAGGTTCCAGCAAGAAGGTCCTGGTTAGAAACCCCAGCTGGGCTCTCTCAGTGTGGAGCTGGCATGTTCTCCCTGGGTTTGGGTTCCTCCCACAGCCCGAAGACACGCACGTTAATTGGAGAACCCACATTAGTAGATGTGATGTGAGGTAGATAAAACGTACTGAATACAGCTCTGTATCCATGATTGGCTCAGTGTGCTGTGTAGTCTAAAGCACTCTGAGTGCTTAATGAGAGTAGAATGGTCATCTGGTACAAACTCCACCCCTTTTATGTCAACACACACAAAGTCGTTTTTTTCTACGGCCAAATCAACTTCTCATCAAATCGCTGCCAATTCAGGCAGCAATCACAGACCTACAAACTCCCAAAGCAGCTCACCTGCACAGTAACACCTGGCCTCAACTGCTTTGTTTTCACACTCCTGTTTATCTGCTGCATGTTTACAGATGGAAGGTAAACAGGAGTTTTGGTTACTGGGGTTCTGCCCTTTGACCTCTCTGCCAGCAGACACATTTCAGGTGCCAGGACACCTGGATCCATTACCTGTGGATCTAGGTGTCCTCGACACAGGCTCCTTGCTTTGAGGCCATGGATCAGTTCTTCTCTAACAAGTGAACCCTCACCTGTTCTCACCGGTCATTAATGCCCTGATGCAGAACATGGAAGTGATATCCATGCCAGCAGCGAGCATCTCTCCTCACACTCCAGTTATGACATCAGCACCTTCAAGACGCATGGCTTCACCACCTTCACAGCTTCTTACTCCTCCTGCTTCACCTACAATCAGGTAGCTCCATATGTCCCTAACCTCACCCTCAAATAGGTATCTCTACCGCACTCTAATTCCGGCACCGGACACTCAGAGGGCTCGAGACTCCGCACAGCTGCTGCACAGCTGTCAGCCTCAGCTGTGAGCTACCAGCCCATAAGTCTGCTCTAAACTGGTTGTAAAACCCAACATTTCACCCTGTTTCTCCCATTCTCCCTGCATCAGTCATCACATCTGTTGTGTTTTGAGAATAATTTGGAGAAACTGAGCATTTCTTGCTCATTTCACAAATTTAATAGATAAAAATAATCAACAAAAATGTCAGTAACTAAAGAATCAAAGCAAAATCACTTTTCCGTGTGATGTGTTTTTCACAGAGCCCATCACTGACGAACAGGTGTTTAGCATCTACCTGGGAAACATGCCTGCTAAGGCCGCCTTAGAGGAGGTCTGGATTAATAGGAAGCTGATGTCAGAGAATTCAGATCAAGGCTTTATCATCAGTCCTGTCAACCTGAACGGCAGCCACGCCTACAAACTGCGGCTTCACTCTGAGCATCGCACACTGGATGTGAGGACTCTGCACACTTCCTGTTTTCCCAGCAGTGTTTCCTGGGTCAACATAACCAAAAAGTGCCTTTGGGACATCATAATTCGTCCCAAAAAAAGTTAAATTTCCCAACTAATTTCATATTCATTGTGTCAAGTTGACCTTAGGCTGTTGTAAATGCATGTTGGTCAAGCTCCCACACTTTTCATGAATTTACTGCAAGCAGGTAAACAACGAACACATGGTAAAAGATGTCCACCCTGTCATGGACAAAGTCAAATGAAAATAAATACAACGTGATCATACAGGGCACATTTTCAGATAGCTAGTTTGTCCCTTGCTCAATAATAATATTTATTTGGTAAAATAAGGCTTTTGAAAATAGCAAAATAATTGCAAATTGCTTGTGTCTTCAAAGAATCTGTGATAGTTGTCAGGCACCAGTGTTGACGTCTCACCGTCAGCAGACACAAACTGTCCCACGGCGGACGACACCCCGCCGCTTCCCTCCACAAACTGGACCTCAGACACGATGATGTTGTCTTCCAGCACCGAGCCGCAGCCAGTGCACACGGCGCTGCCACGAGCCTGGTCCACGTCAATGTCGGACCCCCCGCAGGTCCTGCACACCCGGGAGCTCATGGTGGAGGTCAAATGTCAGCAGTGCCTGAGAAGGAGAAACAGGTTAGATATCAAGCTGTCACATGACAGTGAGTATAAAGGTTAGCACTCGAAACAAATCACCTTTATTTCCTGTTTGGGATGACTGTAGAACAGCTTCACTGTAAACCCGCTAACACAATAAATAACACAATTCCTCTTCTTCTTCTTTCAGTCACAGCAGATCATCTGCCTCCATCTTCCCCATCCCAGCCTCTTCCTCTGTCACACCAACCCTCTGCATGTCCTCCTTCACTACAATGATAAACCTTCTCTGCACTCTCTGACTTTGAGCTGTCCCTCTGATGGACTCATTTCTAATCCTGCTCACTCCCAGTGAACATCTGAGCATCTTCAGCTCTGCCTCCCGTCTTTGTGTCAGAGCCTCCGTCTCCATCCATCACAGCAGGTCTCACTACCATCCTGTAAACCTTCCCTTTCACTCTGGCTGCTCTCCTTCTGTCACAGATCACCCCGACACTCGTCTCCACCCGTTGCACCCTGCTGCACTCTCTCCTTCACCTCTCTTTGGATGGTTGACCCCGGGTATTTAAACTAATCCACCTTCACTCCTGCTCCTCGCAGCTTCACCTCTCCACCTCTCTCCCCTCTATTTACACACACGGTCTTGCTTCTACTGAGCTTCATTCTTTTTCTCTCCAAAAACCGCATCACTCTGATCGACCGATCACGGTGATCGATCACTTATACAGCAGGCACAAACAGCTTCTGAATGTCTTACGACCACATCGCGATACCGAAGCTTCGTATAAACCGGACGCACTACCTGCGCAGGACCCGGGCGGGTCTGAGAGCAGGACCGAGACCGAGACCCGGGCCGGTCTGCGCCCTCCTCTCCCGGTGATTCGGATTCACTCACCGACAGAACTTCCGGTCCTTTAAAAACAGTTTTCCCGCCTCTCAGAACCCATGCGGTCTCGTTCTCGCCCGCTGATCGATGAATATTAGTTATTGACCACTGAACGATTCCCGATCGGTTTGTTTTTTGTTTTGTTTTCTTCCTCTGGCGCGCTGAAGTGACGTCATTGGGCACGGGACGTGAGTTGATGACAGGGGTGTAGAAAAGGAAAGCGCTTCAATCTGCATAATTAAATCCTTAAACATGTACCTGTTATCAGGTAATCAATAACTCACATCCGGTTGTATTGCGTCATAGTGATGCGACGCAATGAACCGGACCTGGTTTGACTTCCTTTGAGCATAAATCCTGCGCCCTTTCCATAGACCGAGCAGAATGGTACCACCCGGCGTCTCGTGATGACGTATGCCGTTCGGCGGGTAATTTTCGACGCGGTGCTGCTCCTCTGAAGTAAACAGACAGCCAGACGGAAGGCAGCGGGAGCTCCGGGGGGATGAGCTGCGAGCAGCTGCAGCTCCGCCCGCGGGTCAGCGCCGCCCTGAGGAGAGGTAAACGGTGGCACCATAAATTCGTCCTGTGAAATGACGCGGTCGGTGTGAACGGCTGCATTAAGAACAGGCGAGTCCGAAAAATATTTTTAACGCACGAAACATTCGCACGAAATTTATGCGTCCGGTGTCTTAAAATATTTTCGGACTCGCCTGTTTTTAAAGGGCACACATCATGTTTTTAAATCCTTCCTTTTCATATGTAAATCTTTCCCTTGTGGTCTGTATAAAGCAGAACTGCAGTGCTTCGGTCTGAACTCCTCGTTATTGCAGCTCCACAGACCCCTCTGTTCTGAGGCGTCTTAGAGCAGCTCGTTTTGGTCCGGTCTCTTTAAATGTGAATGAGACATTTCACGCCCCGCCCCCTCCAGGTCGCAGAGCGTTCCACTCCACCCCGTTCGGCCATTTTTGTAGTTTGATAGCAGCGATACTATTATCAACCAGCAGAGAAACAGGCACTTTGAAGAGGCTCTAATGCTGGGGGGCGATGTAGGAATCGTGAGGGTTAATACACCCAACAACCGAACATTTGGACTTGTCTACTTGGAACTAAGGCATAACTGAACTTGGACTACAAAATCACTGTGAGATAAAAATGGCGGATTCATGAAATCGGTAAGCCGGAAGTCCATGCCCTTGTTTAGAGGTTCCACAGCAAATACTGTGACGTAAGAGGAAAGAAAAGGTAACAGCAGTGTTCTAGCTAGCAGTTGATCGCTAGGCGCTGCGCCTTGCTGAGACGCCCTCGCACCACGCTGAGGATTTCACCGCTTCATTTTCGGAGCTCTAATGATATTACATTTTATTTGTAAGCACCTTTCAAACACCCAAGGACAGTTTACAGAATTAAAAAAACCCAACAACAATCACATAAAAGAAATATAATTGAAATGACCTGGGAACTAAAGTGAGTAGGCTAGCTTAAACAGGTGAAAAAAAAGCTAATGCTAGTTTACCTCAGACACAGCTACATGCTGCTCCAGGTCAGTCGGATCTCTGAAATTATTCTCTGCCTCCTCAGATGTGATCCCAACTCTGCCAGTAAGAGCTCAAACTACCCCCTGACATCCTGAAATAGGGCTGGGCGATATATTGAGTTTTTGAAAAATATCAATATATTTTCATACGCGATATAAGATGAGACAATGTGGTTTATATCGCGTTACAATCATACTTGTAGCTCCACCAGTTCAGAGGTTGGATTGTTTTGGAAACCTGAAATCCTCCGCTGTCGCCGTGTTTTGTGTACATACAGCCTTCGTACTGCGTCGGTTCATACGCTTTGGCATCGCCCGGACCCCCAAGAGTCCGTGCAGGTAAGAGGGCGCCGCCATACGCAGCAAAAGTTGGTTTGTACCGTAAGTCACGTGACCTTAATAGCGGAAGTGGGTCTTTGTCGTGTGCTTCCAGACGCTGCATTGGGCGGATGGGCCTGTTGCTGTGATACGTCAGCACACATGGATTTACTGAGATGCTAAAATCCCGCAGATGGAGTTTTGTTCATTCAGTCTGTCACAGTACTGGATACTGGTACACGAGTACACACAGGAGGAAGTACTTTCCAGTGTAGTAGACTTCACCAGACTGGCTCTGTAAAGAATCAGTCAGCCTTTTGCTATTCTTGTTCTCTGTCTTTTCTCTTTACATTTTAATAGCACAGCTGGGAGTCTTTTTATAGAGGAAAAAAGCATTCATTTATTGAGGAGCATTATTATTTAAATATGCCAATAGTTTATTTTTGGGTAATTTCTCATGAACATCTACAGCTGAATGTTAAAAGTGTCTGTGTGACATTTGGGACACGTAGCTCTGACTCTGAAGGGCCTTTTTGTTTCTACCTTTGGGAAGAAAACATATCGAGATATATATCGTATATCGCCATTCAGCTAAAAAATATGGAGATATTACTTTTGGCCCATATCGCTCAGGCCTAACTCTAATAACCCTGGTTTGGGCTGTTTGTTATTGTAGCTACGCTGAGATCTGTAAAGAGAGAGTCTGTTCAGATTACTACAGAGTAGTGATCATGGGAACCTCCCAGCCACCTAGGCCTCAGGGAGGGTTCAGGGTCATGTGATCCCGTTCTAAATATAAGCTGGAAGGTTGGAGTTCAGCCTATAATTAGCTAAGACCGCTGTATCCAGGGTTCTAGGCAGAAATATTTCAGAGGCCAGTGCTGTCGGCCCAGGGGTGCGTGGTCCTCCTCAGTACCCTTCCTAGCGCTGATGGCCACGCCCCTAACTAACTGTGATGATGGTGATTTGTTCCAGTAGCTAACAGTAGGGCGGCAACTGAAGATTATTTTGGTAGTCGAATAATCTGTCAATTTTTTTTAATCAATTAGTTGACAATTATTTCAATCTTAACTCACCTGTTCAAGCCCGCCCACCTGTTAATATCACCTTGTTGTCTTTTCTCACAATTAAAATAATGACCCAAAAAATATGAATTTGAAAATAATCAAATGTATTAACATTAATGTTACATCACAATAATATCAAATAAACAATGTATATTAAAGTGAATGCAATTTTTATTTTTAAATTAAAATATGTGCAAATAAATAAAAATGGCCTCTGTCCAAAAGTTTAAATAAGGCTTCAGATTACAGTGGGGCAAAAAAGTATTTAGTCAGCCACTGATGGTGCAAGTTCTCCTACACAGAAAGATGAGAGAGGTCTGTGATTCCCATCATAGGTTCACTTCAACTATGAGAGGCAAAAGGAGAAAAAACATCCAGGAAATCACATCGTAGGATTTTTAAAAATATATTTGTAAATCATGGTGGAAAATAAGTAATTGGTCAATAACAAACAAGCAAGATTTCTGGCTCTCACAGACCTGTAACTCCTTCTTCTTTAAGAAGCTCTTCTGTCCTCCACTCGTTACCTGTATTAATGGCACCTGTTTGACCAGGAAGAGTGAATCTAAATTAGGCAGGCAGGTTGGTGTGAATAAATCAACTGTGGGAGCAATTGTAAGGAAATGGAAGACATACAAGACCACTGATAATCTCCCTCGATCTGGGGCCCAATGCAAGATCTCATCCTGTGGGGTCAAAATGATCATGAGAACGGTGAGCAAAAATCCCAGAACTACATGGAGGGACCTGATGAATGACCTGCAGAGAGCTGGGACCAAAGTAACAAAGGCTACCATCAGTAACACACTGCGCCGAGAGGGACTCACATCCTGCAGTGCTAGGCGTGTCCAGACCCACCTGAAGTTTGCCAGAGAGCACATGGATGATCCAGGAGAGCACTGGGAGAATATCATGTGGTCAGATGAAACCAAAATAGAACTTTTTAGTAAAAACTCAACTCGGCGTGTTTGGAGAAAGAAAAATGCTGAGTTGCGTCCCAAGAACACCATACCTGCTGTGAAGCATGGGGGTGGGAACATCATGCTTTGGGGCTGTTTTTCTGCAAAGGGGGCAGGACGACAGATCCGTGTTAAGGGAAGGATGAACGGGGCCATGTATCAGGAGATTTTAAGCCAAAACCTCCTTCATCAGTGAGAGCATTGAAGATGGGACGTGGCTGGGTCTTCCAGCATGACAATGATCCCAAACACACCGCTCGGGCAACAAAGGAGTGGCTCCATCAGAAGCATTTCAAGGTCCTGGAAAGCCTAGCCAGTCTCCAGACCTCAACCCCATAGAAAATTTGTGGAGGGAGTTGAAAGTCCATGTTGCCCAGCAACAGCCCCAAAACATCAGTGCTCTAGAGGAGATCTGCAAGGAGGAATGGGCCAAAATACAGTGTGAACAAACCTGGTGAAGACTTACAGGAAACATTGGACCTCTGTCATTGCCAACAACAGTTATGTTACAAAGTATTGAGTTGAACTTTTGTTATTGACCAAATACTTATTTTCCACCATGATTTACAAATAAATTTTTTAAAAATCCTACAATGTGATTTCCTGGATGTTTTTTCTCGTTTTGCCTCAGAGTTGAAGTGTACCTATGATGGGAATCACAGACCTCTCTCATCTTTCTCTGTAGGAGAACTTGCACCATCAGTGGCTGACTAAATACTTTTTGGCCCCAGTGTAAATCAAAAGCTTTTTTCCGTCCAAAACAGATTCAGTTCATACAGAGGTTTACTGTTCAGAATGAACGCTGATATTAATGTAAGCGTAGCTGCTCCTATTGTCCTATACTCGTTAGCTAACATAACTGAAATGGTGCCACTTAGCAAACAGGTAAACATTACTGTTATGTTGTTCGTGTTACGTTCTTCTTTGTTGGTATTGTTGCTGTTGGTAGACAATGGAGGCAATACTGCCCTCGTATGTTCCTGTAGTGTATTGGAGTTACAAAATCACGTGATAAGTGGAAGAGGGGTTAGAAAATGGGATGGCAGGTTCCTTCGCTCTGTATAGGAGACCTCACTGGGTTAAAATTAGGAGATTTTATTTGAACTTCCTATTTGCTGTGGTTGTTTGTTTCCATAGTCACTGTGGTAACCATCTGTGCTTTTCCTGCTGCAGTTCAAATGAAGTCTGTGCAGGATGTGGTCTGTGTTTCTGGTCCAGACCTGCAGAGACTCACCGGTCTGTCCTATTCTGATGTCCAGCAGCTGATCACAGCTGCTGCTGCCGCCTGCAGGAGGAACCCTCCAATCACAGGTCAGTGAGGAGTCTCATTGGACATACAGCGTGATATCGTGGCATGCATTAACCTTGTGTGTATGTGTTTGTTCAGCACTGCAGCTGCAGCATGGGATGTCTGGCGCCCGGCTCAGCCTCGGCTGTCCGATTCTGGACCGGCTGCTGAGGGGTGGTCTGCCTGTGGGGGGTGTCACTGAGCTGGCTGGAAAGAGCGGCGCCGGCAAGACTCAGCTGGGCCTGCAGCTCTGCCTGTCAGTGCAGTACCCAGCAGAGCATGGAGGACTGGGAGCAGGTCAGTAGACGTACCATGAGGAGTCTAGTCAGTAGTTTTGTGATGCATTCACTGACCTGCTCAATGAGCGGTTTTTGAATTAAAGACTCACCCCTGACGTGTGACATTTTGTTCTTGGCGTGTTATTGGTTTGTTTGTTGCCGTGTTTGTCCCAGGTGCGCTGTATGTCTGCACCGAGGACTCATTTCCAATTAAGCGTCTGCAGCAGCTGATCGGCGAGCAACTGACTCTACGTTCTGACGTTCCTGTGGAACTTATAGAACGTCTCCGCTTCAGCGACCACGTGTACATTGAGCACACTGCCGACCTGGTAAGTTTGATTTGGTGACGTCAGCTAAGACACTGTGACGACCCACTGATCTCTCCATATGTCTGCAGGACTCCCTCCAGGTGTGCCTGAACCGTCGCGCCCCCCTCCTTCTGGCTCGCGGACTAGTGCGCCTCATTGTGGTCGACTCTGTGGCAGCGCTGTTCAGGGCCGAGTTCCAGGCTGATGATTGGCTTGAGAGAAACCGACAGCTGCTCACGTTCTCCTCAACGCTGCATCGCCTTAGCCGGGATTTCAGCACACCTGTGCTATGCATCAACCAGGTAAGATCAACCAGCTAAGGTCAGCCAGGTGCCACCAACCACATAAAATTAGCTAGGTTACACGAGCCAACTAAGATGTGTGTGTAGGTTCTCAGTTATCCAGGTCATGGTAGTCTTAAGAGCTTGAAAAAAGAAGGCAACTGAACTTCTTTAGGTTTGTGAAGAGACGCTTCTCTTCATCATCCAAGAGGCTTCTGACGTTATTTTTTTTTTTATATATATATATATATATATAAATTTTATTTTTAACAAAGCAACAACAGCACAGGATGAGGACATACAACAAGGAAAACAGGATATACAAAAACAGGATAGAAGGGAGATGTGTGTATATGTACAGTGGGTACAGAAAGTATTCAGACCCCTTTAAATTTTTCACTCTTTGTTTCATTGCAGCCATTTGCTAAAATCTAAAAAGTTCATTTTATTTCTCATTAATGTACACTCAGCACCCCATCTTGACAGAAAAAAACAAATGTAGAAATTTTTGCAAATGTATTAAAAAAGAAAAAGTGAAATATCACATGGTCATAAGTATTCAGACCCTTTGCTCAGTATTGAGTAGAAGCACCTTTTGAGCTCGTACAGCCATGAGTCTTCTTGGGAATGATGCAACAAGTTTTCCACACCTGGATTTGGGGATCCTCTGCCATCCTTCCTTCAGATCCTCTGCAGCTCCGTCAGGTTGGATGGTGAACGTTGGTGGACAGCCATTTTCAGGTCTCTCCAGAGATGCTCGGTTGGGTTTAGGTCAGGGCTCTGGCTGGGCCAGTCAACAATGGTCACAGAGTTGTTCTGAAGCCACTCCTTTGTTATTTTAGCTGTGTGCTGAGGGTCGTTGTCTTGTTGGAAGGTGAACCTTCAGCCCAGTCTGAGGTCCTGAGCACTCTGGAAGAGGTTTTCTCCCAGGATATCTCTGTACTTGGCCACATTCATCTTTCCTTCAACCAGCCGTCCTGTCCCTGCAGCTAAAAAACACCCCCATAGCATGATGCTGCCCCCACCAAACTTCTTCCTTTTAAGGATTATGGAGGCCACTGTGCTCTTAGGAACCTTGAGTGCTGCAGAAATTCTTCTGTAACCTTGGTCAGATCTGTGCCTTGCCACAATTCTGTCTCTGAGCTCCTTGGGCAGTCCCTTCAACCTCATGATTCTCATTTGCTCTGACAGCACTGTGAGCTGTGAGGTCTCATACAGACAGGTGTGTGCCTTTCCTAATCAAGTCCAATCAGTTTAATTAAACACAGCTGGACTCCAATGAAGGAGTAGAACCATCTCAAGGAGGATCAGAAGAAATGGACAGCATGGGAGTTACAGTGACTTGCTAAAGTATTCATCCCTCTTGAACATTTCCATATTTTGTCTCATTACAACCACAAACATAAATATATTTCACTGGAACTTAATGTGAAAGACCAACACAAGTGGTATACAATTGTGAAGTGGAAAGAAAATTATACAGGATTCAAAACATATTTTTCCAAATAAAAAACTGAAAAGTGTGGTGTGCAAAACTATTGAGCCCCCTTTTCTCTGAAGAAGTTGCCTGATGACTGCTAATGACTAAAAGAGTCCACCTGTGTGTAATCTAATCTCAGTACAAACACAGCTGCTATTATTGGGGAGTAAACAGCATCATGAAGTCCAAAGAACACAGCAGACAGGTCAGGAAGAAGGTTGGAGAAGTTTAAAGCAGGCTTAGGCTATAAAAAGATTTCCCAAGCTTTGAACATCTCATGGAGCACTGTTCAATCCATTATTGGGAAATGGAAAGAGTATGGCACAACTGTAAACCTACCAAGACAAGGCCGTCCACCTAAAGTTACAGGCCCAACAAGGAGACCACTGATCAGAGATGCAGCCATGGTGACTCTGGACCAAATGCAGAGATCCACAGCTCAGGTGGGGAATCTGTCCACAGGACAACTATTAGTCGTGCACTGCTCAAATGTGGTCTTTATGGAAGAGTAGCAAGAAGAAAGCCATTGTTAAAGGAAACCATAAAAAGTCCTGTTTGCAGTTTGGCAGAAGCCATGTTGGGGACACAGCAAACATGTGGAACAAGGTGCTTTGGTCAGATCAGACCCAAACTGAACTTTTTGGCCAAAATGCAAAACGCTATGTGTGGTGGAGAATTAACACTGAACACACCACCCCCACTGTCAGATATGGTGGGGGCAGCATCATGCTCTGGGGCTGCTTCTCTTCAGCAGGGACAGGGACGTTGGTCAGAGTTGATGGGAAGATGGATGGAGCCAAATACAGGGCAATCTTGGAAGAAAACCTGTTGGAGTCTGCAAAAGTCTTGAGACTGGGGCGGAGGTTCACCTTCCAGCAGGACAACGACCCTAAACTTAAAGCCAGGGCTACAATGGAACGGTTTAAAACCAAACAGATTCATGTGTTAGAACGGCCCAGTCAAAGTCCAGACCTAAACCCAATCAAGAATTTGTGGCAAGATCTGAAAACTGCTGTTCAAACGCTCTCCATCTAATCTGACTGAGCTTGAGCTGTTTGGGAAAGAAGAACAAGCAAAAATTTCAGTCACTAGATGTTCAAAGCTGGTGGAGACAGACCCTAAAAGACTTGAAGCTGTAACTGCAGCAGAAGGTGGTTCCACAAAGTACTGACTCAGGGGGGCTCAATACTTTTGCACATCACACTTTTCAGTTTTTTATTTGTAAAATATGTTTTGAATCCTGTATAATTTTCTTTCCACTTCACAATTGTATACCACTTGTGTTGGTCTTTCACATTAAGTTCCAGTGAAATATATTTATGTTTGTGGTTGTAATGAGACAAAATATGGAAAAGTTCAAGGGGGATGAATACTTCTGCAAGCCACTGTAAATATGAGTGTCACAGCAAAGGGTCTGAATACTTATGACCATGTGATATTTCAGTTTTTCT
Source organism: Pterophyllum scalare (assembly GCA_024447675.2). Lineage (NCBI taxonomy): Eukaryota > Metazoa > Chordata > Actinopteri > Cichliformes > Cichlidae > Pterophyllum > Pterophyllum scalare. Next base: position 115,219 of record JAMQGT020012830.1, on the reverse strand, counting down.
TTTTTTAATAAATTTCAGTTTTTTTCTGTCAAGATGGGGTGCTGAGTGTACATTAATGAGAAATAAAATGAACTTTTTTGATTTTAGCAAATGGCTGCAATGAAACAAAGAGTAAAAAATTTAAAGGGGTCTGAATACTTTCTGTACCCACCGTATAAAAACAAAAGCTCCCAGCTCACCCTGTGAGAGGTCTTTTCCCTCCAAGCTCGGGTCCTCTACCAGAGGTCTGGGAGCTCGAGGGTCCTGGTCAGTATCTTAGCTGTTCCCAGTATTGCGCTCTCCTGGACAGAGATCTTTGATGTTGTTCCAGGGATCTGCTGGAGCCTCTCTCCCAGTTTGGGGGTCACTGCCCGAGTGTTCTGATTACCACGGGGACCACTGTTACCTTCATCTTCCACATCCTTTCCAGCTCCTCTCTGAGCCCTTGGTATTTGTCAAGCTTCTCGTGTTTCTTCTTCTTGATGTTCCCGTCACTTGGTATTGCAACATCTATCACTACGACCTTCTTCCTTTGTTTGTCCATCACTGCGATGTCCGGTTGGTTAGCCGTCACAAGTTTGTCTGTATCTGGATGTCCCACAGGATCTTAGCTCTGTTGTTCTCAATCACCCTTGGAGCGTGTCCCATTTTGACTTCAGGACTTCCAGGTCATACTCGGCACAGATGTTCCTGTATACTATACCGGCCACTTGGTTATGGTGTTCTATGTATGTCCTGCCTGCTAGCATCTTGCACCCTGCTGTTATGTGCTGGATTGTCTCAGGGGCATCTCTGCACAGCCTGCACCTGGGGTCTTCCTGGTGTGGTAGACCCCAGCCTCTATAGATCTTGTACTCAGAGCTTGCTCTTGTGCTGCCATCATTAGTGCCTCTGTGCTGTCTGTCAGTCCAGCCTTGTCCAGCCATTGGTAGGATTTCTCTATGTCAGCCACTTCTTCTATCTGCTGGTGGTACATGCCGTGCAGAGGCCTGTCCTTCCATGATGGTTCCTGTTCTTGATCCTTTTTTTTTTTTTAATAACTTTTTAGTTACTATTTTTCACTTTACAAAAATATAACTTGTGAATGAATGCAGGAAGAAGAAAGGGGAAAACCAAAAAAAAAAAAAAAGTACAAAAACAACAGACAGACAAAACAAAAAGAAAAACCAGACAAAGATAAAACATGAAGCTGCCAGTTTGTACAAACAAGAGGCAGTGGGCCAAAGTCAGCAGAGGAAACTGCTACAGAGTTGAGTCCTTATGTATCGTTGGTTATGCCACATTGTCTCAAAAAGAGTCTCCCAGGTATAATCACTGTAATCCATCTGCAGGATGGACACGGTCTCTTTAAGCTCGAGAGTGAAGCAGGGCGCATTAGCAACTTCAAGTTTAGAAGGATGAGTTTCTTAGCAACCATCATTGCTAGCTGCTTTCTCTGGAGAAAGTTCCAAAGTCTCTTTGGAACATTGTGACTAGGTTTAATGTCTCTGGAAAAAGTTTTAGAAAGCCATTCAAAAATTGCAGTCCAGAAATCTATGCAGTTTGGGGCAAAACCAAGTAAGATGTGTAGGGGAACCTTCAGCAGAGCAACATTTGTCACATTGAGGAGACACCAAAGGGAAGATGCGGTGCAGTTTTCTTTTGGAGTAGTGCAATCGTATGCATCACTTTGAACTGGATAAGTCTGTAACAGGAGTTAACAAAGCAGCGGTGGGTCCAGGACATGGCCTCCCATATTTCTGGAGTGATCTCAGAATTCAAGTCTTTAGTGCAAGCTTCACGCGCAGAGGATAATCGAACAGATGTTGTTAAGTAATCTACAAACTTTGACACCAAGTTCCTGGAGTCCGGGGAGAGGGAGACATGCTCATAAAAAGAATGAGTAGTTGACTTAGTTTGACAATTGGGAAACAATCCGTTACCATAATGTCTGACTCGAAGTTATCAAAAGAAATGAGAATTTGTCAGGTTAAATTTAGAACATAACTGAGCGAATGATGCAAACTGGTTATTGATATATAAATCCAAAAATGTCCTAGACCATCCAACAAACCAGGTTTAAATAAATGTTTTTTTAATAATATAAATAGTGACATATATAGAGACTCTGGGAATTTTGTGAACCAAAATTTTGTTTGATTTTTCTACCTAGTGGTGATGAACTGGAAAACAACAAGGCAGGGAGTGATGTGATAGTGGTGGCAGGGACTTCCAAAAGTGCCCATATGGGACTTTTTTTTTGTTACTAATGTTCATGGTCGTCCTGTTTCCAATAGGTGATCCCTCTTAAATTAGCTGCCCAGTAGTAGTGCTTACTAACTGGGAGACCCAGACCACCCTCTTTCTTCGATTTGTGCAGTGCACCTTTGATATCCTATAAGTTAAATATCCCCACACAAAAAGTAATACAGAGCCAAGCTTCTTGAAAAAGGACAGTTTAATATATATGGGTAAGTTTTAAAAGACATATAAAAACCTAGGCAGGCTCACCATCTTAATCGCATTAACCCGTCCAATCATTGATAAAGGTAATATTCTCCAGGACTCTTAACTGATTTTAGTTTGTCTACTGATTCAACAAGTTACAGCTAAATAGCAGGCTTGGGATCTTGGTTAATTTCAGTAACTATCATTAACTACTTAGAAAGGTAGGTTTTTGAGAAAATCCTATTAAGGATGGTTTGGGATGAGTTGGACCTCAGAGTGAAGGCAAAACAGCCAACAAGTGCTCAGCACTGTTGGAAAACCATTTCAGGTGATCAACTCATGAAGCTGGCTGAGAGAATGCCAAGAGTGTGCAAAGCTGTGATCAAAGCAAAATGTGCTTACTTTGAAGAATCTAAAACATATTTTGGTTTAACAATTTTAAATTTCTTCATAATTCTTTGTGTTCCTTCATAGTCTGGATGATTTCAGTATTAACCCTTGAATACTGAACCTGTCGCCGGTGACAGAACGTACTGCAACGTGTTGCCATTCGTTGACTTCTGGCAAAAATTACCATAATAACTCTATATTGGCTGTGAAGCGCACTTTCTAAGCTTTCTGAAACCGTTTAAAATTTTCCGATAGGACAAATGGTCGTGTAATTACGGTAATTCAACTTTCCTTTGATCAGCCGCCTCAGCGGTGATACACTGTGTGTTGACCAGCTGTTCATGGCGAGTAAGGGCAGTTATTGGCTGCTTCAGCGGCAATCACTGCTGTTATAGGGTTAACTTACACTGTAGGAAAAAATAATAATAATAAAAACATTGAATGAGAAGGTGGAGGAAGTAGAAAATGAAGCTCTGGGCTTCTTCAAAAGGATAACACGTAGACACTGGTAAAGTCATGTGGATGACACTTGGGTCAAAATCAAAACAGAAGAAGCATCACTGATCAATTCAACTCAGTGGATAAAAACATGAAGTTCAACAGGGAGGATACCAGGAGTAATAGGTTACTGTTCCTGGACTGTGCTGTGCTCATCGAGGAAGACAGAAGCAGGGTTATAGTAGTTTTGGATTTTACGTTACAGGTTCTGGTCATAAAGTTAGAATGTGATGAAAAAGTTGATTTATTTCAGTAATTCCATTCAAAAAGTGAAACTTGTATATTATATTCATTCATTACACACAGACTGATATAGTTCAAATGTTTGCTTCTTTTAATTTTGATGATTATAACTGACAACTAATGAAAACCCCAAATTCAGTATCTCAGAAAATTAGAATATTACTTCAGACCAATACAAAACAGGAGTTTTAGAAATGTTGCCAACAGAAAAGTATGAACATGAAAAGTATGAGCATGTACAGCACTCAGTACTTAGTTGGGGCTCCTTTTGCCTGGATTACTGCAGCAATGCAGCGTGGCATGGAGTCCATCAGTCTGTGGCACTGCTCAGGTGTTATGAGAGCCCAGGTTGCTCTGATAGTGGCCTTCAGCTCTTCTGAATTGTTGGCTCTGGCGTATCCCATCTTCCTCTTCACAGTAGCCCATAGATGTTCTATGGGGTTAAGGTCAGGCCAGTTTGCTGGCCAATTAAGAACAGGGATACCATGGTCCTTAAAGCAGGTACTGGGAGCTTTGGCACTGTGTGCAGGTGCCAAGTCCTGTTGGAAAATGAAATCTGCATCTCCATAAAGTTGGTCAGCAGCAGGAAGCATGAAGTGCTCTAAAACTTCCTGGTAGACGGCTGCGTTGACCTTGGACCTCAGAAAACACAGTGGAGCAACACCAGCAGATGACATGGCACCCCAAACCATCACTGACTGTGGAAACTTTACACTGGACCTCAGCCAACGTGGATTCTGTGCCTCTCCTCTCTTCCTCCAGACTCTGGGACCTTGATTTCCAAAGGAAATGCCAAACTGACTTTGATCAGAGAACGTGACTTTGGAGCACTCAGCAGCAGTCCAGTCCTTTTTGTCTTTAGCCCAGGCGAGACGCTTCTGACGCCCTCTCTTGTTCCAGAGTTTCTCGACACGAGGACTGCGACAGCTGAAATCCATGTCTGCATACGTCTGTGGGTGGTGGTTCTTGAAGCACTGACTCCAGCTGTAGTCCACTCTTTGTGAATCTCCCCACATTTTTGAATGGCTTTTGTTCCACAATCCTCTCCAGGGTGTGGTTATCCCTGTTGCTTGGACACTTTTTCTACCACATCTTTTCCTTCCCTTCGCCTCTCTATTAATGTGCTTGGACACAGAGCTCTGTGAACAGCCAGCCTCTTTAGCAATGACCTTTGGTGTCTTGGCTTCCTTGTGCAAGGTGTCAAAGGTCGTCTTTTGGACAACTGTCAAGTCAACAGTCCTCCCCATGATTGTGTAGCCTACAGAACTAGACTGAGAGACCAATTAAAGGCCATTGCAGGTGTTTAGAGTTAATCAGCTCATTGGAGTGTGGCACCAGGTGTCTTCAATATTGAACCTTTTCACAATATTCTAATTTTAGAGATACTGAATTTGGATTTTTCATTAGTTGTCAGTTATAATCATCAACATTAAAAGAAACAAACATTTGAACTATATCAGTCTGTGTGTAATGAATGAATATAATATACAAGTTTCACTGTTTGAATGGAATTACTGAAATAAGTCAACTTTTTCATGATATTCTGATTTTATGAAAGCACCTGTACAGTTGTAACTTTTTTGCTAATTCAGTTAGTTTTAATTCTTTTTTACAGTGTTTTGTATTTTTAGTTTAATGCTTAGTTTTAGTTTAGTTTTCATTAGTTTTAGTTTTTCAGGTGCAAGACTAACTATTATGTAATAAAAGCTCAACAAATTATACCATCATAGAGAAAAACGTGCTCATCAACCAGCTGTTCACATGACAGCAGCATTATGTGCTAAATGTGTGTAATATTAAGGACGCACATGAAGATCATGCAATATCAATGGGGAGCAACATAAAGAAAAATCCAGTAAACCTAAACTCATAATAAATTCTTATCTCAAAAATATTTATCGTAAAAATTGAAAAATATGAATAAAAATATCTCTGTCTTGAATAAATTGGAGTGCCCAGCAGTAGATGCAGGTCCAGCTTCAGTGCAGCAGACTAACATCAGCTCCATGTGCTTTATTACATCAGAACAAGAACAAACTGAAGCTCAAATACAACTTTTCAAGATTGTGTGTTTGTGTTTGTGTGTGTCACACAGTGGTGTGGACATCCCAGGCTCAGGAACACAGTTATCAGTGCATCCTCTGGCTCACAGTGTTCCTGTGTATTAACTAGCCAGCAGTTATTTTTGGTTACTCAGGAGCTACTCAGAGATGCTAGCTTGGTCACTGTTAGGCCTGAATTGGTCTGTGTGGGTCTTTGTGAGTCTGTGTGGGTCGATGATTTAACACAGTTACTCCCTGACTTTGTAAACACACTGCATTTACTGCACTTAAAGAGCAGGGAATACTTTGGAATCTGGTGCATTTCCACTCTCTTGAAAGTAAATAGATTCCAATGTAAAGAAATACATTATAAATGAAACACAAATAATAAATAAGTAAGAAGGTAATGGCAGTTATCACTAATAATAAGAAATAGGACCAAGTTATTAGACCAGTTAAATGTGCTCACATTTTAGTGCCGCAGCATCCTGACACGTGCTCAAAGGTTTGGTATTAACATCCTCGGGGACGCGAGTCCGGTCGGTTTCCAGTGCGGTGCTAATCACACCCGCAGAGCAAATATTGGCAGGGGTGTGGACTTGATTCCAGTCAGGCTGCCCCATCATAGCACAGAGCAAACAGCAAACATGTTCAGCTTCACCCTGAATCAGAGTTATTCAGCCCAACACGCTTATACTGGTTATACTGGCAATGCTGCAGAGCTCGTGTTGCAGATGGTGCTGATCCCACCGCACAGCGAATCTGTGCTGATCACCTTGCGGTCGTGTCCCGGTGTTTTATCAGCGCTGCGGCCGACAGAAACAAATAAAATGCCGGGACTCTTTTTCCTCTCCTGGGCCAGTGTTTTTTCTTCAGGTGTGAATATATTTGTCCATCTAGTTTTTCCACTTCTTTGTTTTTTCCTTCACGTACATTCCGATAGTTTGGGCAGTCTCCCTCCAGGAATTTGTGAGTCCTTATATTGATGCTTTGATTATTATTCCTGATTATTCTCTCACTGATGAATTCAAACACAGCAGGGAAAAGTAGCCAGAAATGCACACGAGGACTCGACGGTGCTGAACAGGCCAATCAGAATCATTCTGGGCTGCGTGGACCTGACGTGTACTTACATTTCTCCAGAGCTGCAGGTCAGGTTAGGTCGTAGGTTCAGAGCGGTGTCTATAGCTGCCTTGTGCGCTTCTCAGGTGAGTTTGGAGGTTTTTCCCTTGAGAAGTGTTCCACACATTTTGCCATCATCCACAACACATTATTTCATTTGTCTTCATTAATGATGATAACCTTGATTGGCATTGTTTACCTGAAGCCCACACACACACACAGACCAGTACCTACTCTGACTCCCACCCCCCACTGGAACACAAACTTGGGGTGATGAGGACCCTGCAGCACGGGCAGGAAGCATTCCCTCTGAGGCAGAAGGGAAACAAAAGGAACACGCATGTAAAAACAGCCCTTAAAACAAGCACAACATCATCATAGCAACATAGTGTCTGCTGTGCCTGAGCTCCCTCCCCGGGCGTCTCAACCCCCATTCACACCTTTTGTTCAGGTGTCCTCAATAGGTCACATGATACAATGGGGTGAAGTCGCAAATTGGTTTCACCTGAAACCACTGATTGTAATGACCCACCCCTCTTTTCACACCTTGGTGCATGAACAATAGTGGGTCACAACCACCTCCAGGGGACTACACCCACTGGGGTTTAAATACCTGGGTCTCTCCACCTTTGGTTGGAGACCTGAAGAAGCCTTTGGGATGAGAGGAGAAACATCTTCAAGAAACAAAAAGAAGTCCGGTCGCCTTTTTTTTTCAAGCTCTTTAAGACCAAACAGGTAACTCAAACGAGGTAAAACACCTGAGCTCAGTCTCTTATCTGTGACCATAATCAATAACAGGTGTTTGTGTTCCAGGTAACAGATGTTTTCAGCCAATCACACGACCATATGGGGTAAATCAGATTTTCATTATGAGCTGATCACATGTTGATTTTTGAACCACTTCACAATGAATTTATTACGTGTTATCGTCCTCCTCAGGCCTCCGTCCTTCAGCGTGTCACCCGCTCTCGGGTTGGCGTGGGCCAATCAGGTGATGGTTCGGTTGATGATCAGCCGTCTCCAGGGAACGGTTGCCCGTGACGACCAGATCAGCGCTCTCCGCAGGTTGGAGGTGGTGTTTGCTCCTCACCTGGCACATGATGGACAAAACATCGCTGTGTGGAGGGAGGGGCTAAGAGGAGTCGAGAGCTGGACTTCAAATACAAAATAAATGTTATTTAAACAGCGTTAGAATCAGAGACCAATCAGATTATTACACAGTTATCACATGACCACGCTGTTTCCTGTCTGATCTGAAGGTCGCAGGCTGTCTAACCTGCTGATGTATCAATTGGAGGGTCTGTCAAGACAAACTGGGGTAAAAGTCAAAATGTTTTCACTGCCCACCCGGCTGCAGTGTGCCTCACACTGAAGCAAGCGCTCCTGTTTCCCTGCCTCACTCTCAGTAGGTACTTCCATTCACCTGTGCAGCTCACAGCTCCCACAGAAGACACCACTGCTTTGGGAAAAGGTTTGTTTAGTCAGGGCTCTTTGGACGAAAGCAGGAAGTTAAAGTTGGTTTCTTTAAGGAATACTTGGAAATGTGTTGTCTGCTGCTTGCACTGAATATGAGTTAAAACTATTGACAATATTGATAAGATCCTGTTTTAGAACCAGCTCATTAATTAACTCATGAATAACCCAGAAGAACATGTTTACGTAAATTGCAATAAATATTTAAATGTGTAATTAAAGTTAAAATGGACCACATCATTTAAGAAAATTTGGATTTGTTACTTATCCGGTCTGAGTCCCTGATCCTGATCCGTTTGGATCCTCCTGCTGTGCAGGTGGACTCGGACACAGTTTGCTGATCCGTTATAGAGCCGATGATCACAGATTTAGGTGATTTTCAGTGAAAGTATGTGGAGATTCATACTCTGAATTTCAGACAGCAGAACTTTAAAATTTTGATTTCTTTACTTTAAATCATTTAGTTCAGTTTGAAGTCTTCATCATTTCAGCCTCATCTTCACTCAAACATTCCCATCATCTCCAGGATCAGACATTTTTCCATCAGTGAGCTTTTCCAACACGACCAATGATGGATCATTGATCACTGATCAGTGTGTCTGTGTCAGCAGCTTCATCCAGATCAGTGTGATGTAACAGTGATGCTGCAGTAACTACAGTAGATGTTTCAGAGGAGCTGACTGACAGTCTGACAGCTGCAGCTGCCTCATTATAAATGCGTGACATCATCGCTGTCTCCGCCCTCACAGCCTGTTGACGAGTGAACGACTGTAAAAGCTTCATGTTACCACAAAAATAACAAACTAACATCTAACTGGGATTTCAGAGCTCGTAGGAACATAAACGTCTGCAGATGAATTCACTCCTCTGACGCTCTGACAGACACTTTATGAAGGAGGACATGAATGGGAGGGTCAGACAGGTGGGTCAGGTGCAGCAGGAGGGGAGGAGTCAGAGAGACACTCAGAGTTTGATGGATAAAACCTGCCAGCGTCACAGAGTCTGTTACCATGGTAACTGACTCAGAGTTGGAGTCGGCTCTTTCTGGAACTGTTTCCTCATCTTAGGGTTAAAACCCAGAGCTGGAGCTGAACCTGCTTCCTGGAACAGGGCCCTGATCAGCTGAGTATGTTCATCCTGAGTTAGTGAACGAAAGCCATCATCAATGGAGCCATGATACCAAGATTCACCATGGCAATGGGTACACAAGGAGCAGAGCCTCCACGTGCAGGAGGAGCAGCAGGAACATGAAGGAACATGTCAGTGATCCTGATCTCAGGAACCAGCTCGTCGCTCTGTCATCATCACAGACTGAATAAAGTTGGTTCTGTCTGCGCTCATCATTGAGCAGTTGGACTCTGATTGGATGAATCTGAACCTTATGATAGATAATTCAGCTGTGAGCTGACAGGACAGGAAGTGGAGAAACGGCTCAGACTCAGTTTACTGATGGACACTGATATCACAGACTCAGCAGACTCCAGGTCAGTCTGATCCAGTAAAAACTGAATTATTCAGTAAACACTGAATGTCCTGATTGGCTGCCATTACTGGATAAACTGCTTTAATGTTTCTGATGTGATCTATTGTCAATGATGGATGATGTGAGCTCCTTATGAGCATTTATGATCATTTCTTGGGCCTTTAATCATGCTAACCTGGACTGTACAGTTGACTTACTGTATGCTAATGTGAGGGTGCATACAGTCACACCGCTCTTCTGCCATTATGGAAGTCTGTGGTCAGACTGAACAACTTTTTAACCATGCCCACCCATCACACACACACACACTCCCACTCACTGCAGCCATCTCTCCTTCTTCCCTCAAAACACCTCCCTCAAGAGAACACAGCCCTCCTCCACCACCACCACAACACAGAGTCCTCCAAGCATAATGGCGGACCAGGTCAGGGGTCAGCTGAAGAAGCTTCATCCAGGAAAGCAGCAGGCCAAAACAATGTGTGCCCCCAACTGCTGAAGACCTGCGCTGCTGAACTGGGTGAACCACTCCAACACTTTGGCCTGCAGCTGGGGAGAGTGCCCACCCTCTGGCATCATTCCAGTCCTGAGGAAGGACCGGCCTAGCGAGCTGAATGACTTCCGACCGGTGGCGCTCACCTCACATCTAACGAAGATGTTGGAGCGGCTCTTCCTCAGCCTCCTCAGACCCCAGGTGCAACACGCCCAGGACTGTCTGCAGTGTGCATACCGGGCAGGTGTCGGTGTGGAGGACGCCATCCTCTACCTGCTGCACCGAGCACACACTCATCTGGGTAAGGGCAGTGGCACGGTGAGGATCCTCTTCTTGGATTTCTCAAGTGCCTTTAACACCATCCAGCCCCTCACACTTCAGGACAAACTGAACAGGATGAGAGAGGACCCCTGTCTGGTCACCTGGATCTCCAGCTACCTCACTGACAGCCCACAGTATGTCAGGCTGAAGGACACCATGTCTGACACTGTGATCAGCAACAGCTCAGGGGACAGTGCTGGCTCCTCTTCTCTTCACCCTGTACACTGCAGACTCCTGCTACAACTCTGAGCTGTCACATGCAGAGGTTTGCTGATGACACAGCCATTGTCTCAGGGATGACAGAGGAGGGGTGCAGGAGCCTGGTGACTGACTTTTCTGTCTGGGGTGGGGGATCCGAGAAGGGCGCATCCAGGCTGGACAAACTGATCTGGCAGCTCTGGGGTTGACATGAAACTGGATTCTCAGGTGACAGTGGACTATGGACTATGGACAAACCACTGGGCATTCTGGATGCATCAGTCACCCTCTGCACACCAGAGGATCAGTGACAGACTGAAACACTCCCTCACACCATCAGACTCTTCTCCTCAGGAGGACAGAGGGTGGGAAGGGCAGCAGCCTGAGCCTGACCACAAACACAGTTTAACATAAAACCAGTGCCAGACAACGTGCAGTATTACAGTGCAGTACCACATCTGCTGGACCTTTGAAGTTTTTCCTATTTTCTTTTCAATGTTATTATCGTTTCTGACTGCTGCTGGAATTTGAAATTCCCTGAGGGAGCCTTCCTTAAGGGATCAATAATGTTCTTCAGTTGAATTGAATTTTGAATTGAATCCTGTTAAAGGTCAGAGGTCAGAAATGAATGACGTTAGCAGAAATCTGTCAGCTGTTACAGAGCTGTCGCCGTGCTGCTCACACACATCGGACACATTTCAGGATCATTTTGGGACGACGAGACTTTTGAAATCAGGAACACAGATTGAGATGGGACAGGATGATGGGATGAGCTGGAAATGACTGGAGCTGAACTGGATCCATCCTGCTGTGTGAGTGGACTCTGACCCGGACACAGCAGGCTGAGCCTATGATTCCCTATGATCCGGTTCCAGGTCGACCCACTGACACAGGTTTAGGTGATTTTCAGTGAGCATGTCGAGGTTCAGACTGAACCTTTAAAATGACTGTCAGTCTGTCAACACATGTGAACGTGAAATGTAATCAGATTACAATCAGGCTGTCTGCAGCTGCTTTAAAAAGTGTCATTAAATCCGTTTAGTTCAGTTTGAGCCTTGAAGTCATTTCAGCCTCATCTTCACTCATACTCCATCTCCAAGTTCATCTTAAAAGTGAGACAGACCCTTTGTTCAGCAGCCCACTTTCATTTCCTAAATGGATAAAAGCTGAATCCTGCATTTAAAACCTGATGGCTGAGCTGTGAGCTGACGGGTAACGTGCAGCTGGAGATGAAGTCTGCATCGGACAGGCTGCGATTACTCGGTCAGGTCGGAGATGCTGCTCTGCATCAGGATTGTGATCTTTTTCAGGTCGGGCTGGAGCCTATCCCAGCTGTCACAGGGCATGAGGCAGGGAACACCTGGACAGGTGGCCAGCCTGTCGCCGGGCCAACACAGAGAGACAGACAACCATCCACACTCACACCTGTGGACGGTTTAGAATCAGCAAGTAACCTAACCCCGGAGAACCCGGAGAGAACCCACGCAGACACGGGAAGGCCCGAGGGGGCATTCGAACCTGTGGTGCAGCAGTGCTCCCACCGCCGCTTATTCTGAGTTTAGCACGCAGTAATCAGCTACGTCACAGTCAGGGAGGCGGAGCCTGCAGATTAGATTCTGAGCTCTGAATAAATTACTGTTATCACTCTCATTGATCACTGATTAATGAGAAACCTTTAACTGTGACCTCTGACTGGACCCAAGCCTCAGTCAGCCGGAAATCAAGTGGTAGTCACGGAGCCCGTTACCATGGTAATTGACTCTCCGGAAGTTTGAGCTCAGGATGAACCAGCTTTTGGGAACAGAGCCCGATGAAGACTATGAATATGATGAAAGCGTTGACAGGGAAAGGTGAGGTCCTTTACGGTCGATCAGCTGATGTCATTAAGGTGGATATTATTTTTATTTTCTTTGTTTTGACGTCGCATTACTAAACGACAGAGAGTAGGATTTTATTTTGAAAGGGGCGGGTCGGGACTTGGTGCCGTAGTTTCCGGTTAGGGTCGGGATGGGAGCTGGTTGGTGATGCGCACCGCGTGAAGCTTCAGATAAAAAAAATCAAAGATCCGAAAAAACTGCAGGTAAGCCCGAAGACGTCACTGTGTTTGTTTGTTTGTTTCCGGTCGTGTTTTTGTTTGCAGCAGCAGACTGAGAGGCTGCAGATCATCAAGATTTCTGATCGATTGTTTCCTCCTCTGATAGTCAGCTGATTAAGTAATCGATCCGGACTGATTACAGATCAAATAATCCTTCAGATTAAAAGTCTGATCAGAAAACCTAGGCAAACGAACACAAATGACGTCACGAGATAGGGCGAGGCCTCAGGGAGCATGATTCTGTCGATCAGCTGTTCATCTGTTTTTGTGATGACGTGTGTTTTGTGTTTACCTGTACAGGTGAGGCTAAGGTTACAGAGGTCGAAGGTGATGGCTCATGTTTGTTTGTTTGTCTACCCCCCCGCGCCCCCCCCCCACACACACACACAGGACGCCATGGCTCCCTCGGCTCCACTCTTATTGGTTAGCCTTTTGCTCGCCCTCCTGCTAAGCCCCGCCTCCTCTCAGAACCCCCCTGAACTGCAGGATCTGATCAGCAGGAACGCAGACTTCGGCGCCCGGCTGTACCGAGCAGTGGCCGCTCGCACTGATGAGAACATCCTCCTGTGCCCGTTCACGCTGTCTGCTGCTCTGACACTGATGCTGACCGCCGCCGATGGGTCGACACTCGAGCAGCTGCAGGGAGGACTCACACTGGCCGGACTGGACGCTCAGACGCTCCCAGGTAGGCTCAGATGTCAGGAGTCATCTGGTTCTGGTTGTGGCTCAGGTTCTAAGCGGTGCCGTCTGTCCTCAGATCTGTTTCAGACTTTGAGGAACACCATTCTGACGCCGGGCGCCATCTCCACCCTGCAGCAGGGTGCGGCCATCTTCCCTGATCAGAGTGTCCTGGTGTCCCAGTCCTACCTGGAACTGGTTCAGACCAAGTTTGGGGGGACAGTTCAAGGCGTGGCTTACACGACGGCGTCTGAAGCCGTCCACATCATCAACCACTGGGCCATGGAGCAGACCGGAGACCAGCTCCAGAATTTTGTCTCTGAATTGGACCCTCAGACCCAGCTGCTGCTCGCTGCAGCCACCTCCTACAAAGGTACGTATCACCTGTCAGAGGGGGGCTTATATGGTCTGTGATGCAGTCGGTGATGCTGTCCCAGCCTGTAGTGTTGAAGCAGTCCTGCAGGGCCTCGCTGGCTTCCTGGCTTCACCTCCTCACAGTCCTTAGACTGCAGAGACCGGTGTTAACAGGAGGTAACCAGGATGTGTTCTGGTCTACCAGGTGGGGGTGGGGCAGTGGCGCTGTATGCAGGTGTAGTTCTTTGATTGTCCTGTGTTCTACAGTCCACGTTCTGCTGGAAAGCTGGCAGCGTGGAGTCCAGAGGAACACGGTTAAAATCTCCAGTGATGGTGATGAAAGCCTCAGGATGTTCATGCTGTAGGTCGGCAACAGTCACGTGTATAACATCACATTCCCTGACCCCCATCAGCTGATAATAAACGTAAACAGTGATCAACATGGTGGAGGAGAATTCCTGTAGGAAATAATATGGGCGCATACTCACAGCTAAAAATTCAATGTTCGGAGAACAGAGCTGTAACATGTCCAGTAACATTTAAAGTAACAGTTACATGTCTGGGATTGCACCACCTTTCATTCAAAAACACTGCAGTCCCTCCACCTTTGGTCTAAACACTCAGCTGGGCATCTCCATCAGCCTGGACAGTCATGAACCCGGGTACTGTGGCACTAAACCCTCTGCGCTTCCCTTACTCCCTCTAATGTCTGAGCAGCACCCACACAGCTCCTCCATCTTCTTATCCAGAGACCTCACATTCCCCATGATGGCCAAATTATCGCTGATCTGGAGTCAGGATTAACCCACAACTATGAAGGAAAACACACAATACGGGGAGCTGCTGCAACAGGCTGCAACTCTCACAGTGCTGCTTTACAGGAACATCATAAAAACATGACAGATGTTTGTAATTTGATAAAACAGAGAGTGTCTTTGAAATCCTTTAGGCTGACACGGTGGACGAAGGTGAGCTAAGGAACGTAGATCATTCGATCATTAGTTATTATTAATCTCCAGCTGTCTTTTGTCCTGTGATCTATGTAGGCCAAAACCCGCACATCCTGATTCCAAAAACTGGCCGTTTTTTTTAATGCATATTCCTTCAGGCAATTCCCGGTGCGGACACTGTACACAATGCAACTTCACTCATAAAACCAAAATTTTTCATCATCCTCGGTCTGGGCAGTCGTATAAGATCAAACGTTATTTATCTGCTTAAATGCCCGTGTGGTTTGGCTTATGTGGGTAAAACCACAAGACCTTTAAGAAACAGAAGATCAGAACACTGGTCCAATACCCTCAGTCACCATAGCAAGAGTTCTGTCGCAAGACACTTCACACAAGCTGCTCGTAACGTCTCGTCTTTACATTATTGCAGCATTGAAGCCATAAAACCACCACGATGTGGAGGCCATGTCTACTCTCTATTATTAAAGAGAGAAGCGTACTGGATTAATACTCCGTGTGGTCTCAATTAAGAATTCGACTCAAGACCTTTTTTGTGATTAACTGGTCCGTATTCGTTGCCACTCCTATGTTACTCCACAGTGTTAGCCTTGTGTTCTCATTATTGTCCAATGACTGTTTTTAATATTTTTAATACCTACTTTTTAATGTTTACTATTTAACATTTATCTTTATTATTGTTACTTATTATATTAAGACCTTCTCCTATCTGCAGTCCAGTTCTTATTTATGCTCTAGGTGGTTTAGTCCATTTAATATAACTTGTATCCCTGTATATTTCAGGGCTTTATGGATTACTTCTAGACTATCCTGATCTTGTATGTGCTCTTATAGGCCCTCACGTGTCCCTTATCCCTATTTGGACATCCAACAAGATCACATGACAATTGTGAAGGATAGGCGGGGTATATATGCATGTGTTCTGCATTCTGTCATTAAGTCTGAAGAAGGGCATGGATGCCCGAAACGTTACCCAAATTTGGAGGTACTTTTGTGGTAAATTATCTCCCAGGAGCGCTCCGGTGTGCGGACTGTCTTCTTCTTCTTCTTGTCTTTTGTCCTGTCTCTCTCCAAACTGGTCATGACAGATGGCTGCCCCTCCCTTTGCCTGGTTCTTCCTGTTAAAAGGGAGTTTTTCCTTCCCACTGTCACCATAGCTTGCTCATAGGGGTTGTCTGATTGGTGGGTTTTTTGTCTAATATTGTGGGTTCATTACTTGACAGTATGAAGTGCCTTGAAGAGACTTCTTGTGATTTGGTGCTATATACATAAAATTGAATTGAATTGACTCCTTAGTTTGAGTCTCTGCTTTATCACTAGGGGTTAACTCTAACATATTTAAACATTTGATTCAGTGTGACCTTTAACCCTGACAGTCAGCAGACTACAGACATTTATCAGTGACTTTTCCTCCTCTGTAATAAACACCTGGAGGATCCTCAGGTACCACAAACTTAAACATGGATAGGAAGGCTGCAATAGGAAGTCATTCCATCCACCATTTCTGCTGGAAAGTTTTAGCATGGGAGTCTATGGGGACTGACTCACTGTGGCACCTCTGCTGGACAGCAGAGGAACTGCAGGCTTTAGTGTGTAAGGCTTGGGTTCATGTTTCAGTGTGTTTTTAAATAAAGTTTCTGTGTGTTTCAGCGAGCTTTAGTCCGCCCTTTAACACCTCATCCACTCAGGACGAGCGGTTCTATGTGGACAGCTACCACGTCGTCATGGTTCCCATGATGTTCAGGGCTGATAAGTACTTCCTGGCTTATGATGTTTCGGTGAAGGCCGGCGTGTTGAAGCTGCCGATGACGGACGGGACGGCCATGTTGGCTGTACTGCCCGATGAAGGCGTGGACATCACTGCAGTGGAAGAGGAAGTGACGGCTGAGAAGATCCGGGCCTGGATCCGCCAGCTGAAGAAGACGTGAGCTGTCTTCCTCTCTGTCAACATAATTTCCTGTTTCAGTCTGTGTCATTTACTCCTTCTTCCTCCTTTCCTTCCTCCCTCTGTTCTTTCTTCCTTCTTTTCTCCCTTCTGTTCTCCATCCCTCATTTCCTTCCTTCTCTCTGCTTTCCTCTTCCTTATTAAAAACAGGAAATAAATGTCACTTTATTTTGTAAACAGGAAGTTGGAGGTCCAGTTTCCTCGCTTCTGGGTGGAGCGTTCATACTCTCTTAAGGATGCGCTGAAGACTCTTTACATCACTCAGGTGTTCCAGGACAACGCTGGCCTCAGCAACATGGGTGGCGGTAAAGGGTTCAAACTCACACAGGTGAGTGTACCACTAGGATCTGTTTGCACCTCCATCTTTGACCTCTGTAAGGTCATGTCAACAGGAAGTGCATGTGTGATGACATCAAACATCTTTCTACAGGGCAGAGTTTAGAGTAACGTCTCGTTATGTTTTACGCATGGAAATCCAGATGTTTTACCAGGGGCCTCTTCCTCTGTGGTATTTATTTTGCCGCTGTTATCTGTAGGCCACCACCCCCTGGTGGCGGCTGACAGTGTTCGTTTAAGCAAGTCCAAACTGTGCTGATGATGCTGCAACGTTCAGGTGTTTGCAGGTGTCAGAGTAATGATAAAACAATGATAAAAGATTGCAAAGAGGTGCAGACCAGTCTCTTTAGAAGTAGGCGGAGCTTTAGTGTTGTAATGTGACACTTTATTTCTTCAGATTGAGATAATGGAGCTGAAAGCCTCTGTCCTCTGCTGAGCATGCTCAGTCTGTCTCAAACAGTTGAAAGCCTGAGTCCACTCCAGGTTTTATTTTGTAGTTTCAGCTCACTATGGCCACCTGAGCAGGTTCCACAGGTGATGTTCAGGTGAGTTTCATATTAAAACACCAGCAGCCTAAAGGACACAAAGTCAGGAGAGAGGAGGCTGACAGATCCAATCCCTCGTGATGAAGATGGATCTGTTTCACACTGACCTCTCCTTCAAAAATTCATTGTAAAATTACAGGAGGCCACAACACACCATGCTCTCTGTCTCTTTACCTGGCACCTGCTGCCTGACACCTGCTGCCTGACACCTGCTGCCTGACACCTGCTGCCTGACACCTGAATAAGGCAGTGTCTCAGCTTGGATGTGAATACTCCAGGTTTTTCCTAGTTTAAAACAATGCCACATAGAGAGTGCATGTTCTTACAGCAGATTTGATCACCTGGGTGTGATCTCATGAGGTCACAGCCTCAGGTGGTATAAAGATAGGTGTAGCTACTGTGATGTCACTCATTAGTAATGAGTCTGACCTGAAACAAGTGACCTAGCCCCAAACTCAGCAGGTGGTGTTTACACAGGTCAGAGGTCAGGAAGCCCTTTTCCCCACAGATTGGACCAGAAATGTTTTTGTTGTGACAGTTATCGCCCCCTAGTGCCCATCACAGAGAATGCAGGTTTAAGGCAATTCAAGAACAAGAACAGCTTTATTGTCTCACACACACATGCAAACAGTGAAATTCAGTCTGCATTTAGCCCATCACACATGCAGTATGTAGCACACACACACACAGGTCAACATGTGGAACAGGGGGCAGCTAGAAAGTCCCCCGAGAGCAACTGGGGGTTAAGGGCCTTGCTCAAAGGCCCACAGTAGTGCTAATGAGAGTGAAGACAGGTGGCTTCACTTTTCAGACCCAGAAGCTACATCCATCTTTTATACGGTTTATGGTCACAGCAGACGATGATGTCACAGCACCTGCTCGCCATTTCTGCCGATTGATTCGGGAAAGGTTCCTGTGATGAAGCTTTGATTGTCTCCTCCTCTTCAGGTGTATCATAAGTCCATCATCTCCTGTGACGAGAGCAGCCAGGACATCAGCGCGGGAGACACCGTGTTCTCCTCACCTCCGCCTCGGCTGACCTTCAACAGGCCTTTCATCTTCATCATATATTATCAGAGCACTGGCAGCCTGCTGCTCATGGGCCGGGTTAACGACCCCACCCGCAAATAAATCACCCCACCCACCTACCCACAGCCCCGCCCATGTGTCCACACACCTGTCCCAACTTCTAATATATGGCTGGAGGTTCGATGCCCCCCCCCCCGTGTTGATAAACATTAGCTAAACATTAAATGCATATTAATAATTTACATTATAACACGTCATCCTGTTTGTAATAACAAGCACCTGACTCACTTCAGGATCATCAGTAAGGCTACAGTCACACTATGGAAAACAGTGCTTGGAGACGTGTGCGTTACTGTGTGTGTGTGTGATCAGCTTGTGCTCTTCCTGCATTTGAGATTGTCACCTTTAGGATGGGGACCAGCTCTGAGGCCACTCACATTTAGCTTTGGTGCATCAAGACGTGATAAAACGGGGATAAGTCTGCCTGCTATCAGTTTCTGGTTGGACGGGGTCGAGTGGCACTTACATGCAGTCTGTTTGTAATAATGTGGTGATTCAAAGGTCAACCCTGACCTGACTATCGGTCACTTAGAAGTGGAGGTCCACACGTCACAGAGCCGAATCTCTTATTGATCGACTCTCAGATTCTGAAAGGCTGCTGTTGAGCTCAGATGTACAGATGTTTGCAGATGTGTGGGGAAACAGTCCCCCTTCAAAGCAGACTGCTGTCTTGTGAGTCCTCAGAGTGTAATATTTACTCACTCTTTCTTCACAGCGTTTTGACATCAGTTCATATTAAACGTTGAGGTTAAGTGGCACAGCTGGTCAAATAGCTCACCAGCATCGCACATGTTAATTTACGTAACTTCAGCATACTGCAGCATTCAGACATTACTCTAACACAGTCCCATCACAGACACACAAATGTCACTCTGCGTATGCGCACTGCTGACAAAGGTCATGCTTTCGTTGTGTACTGATCTCAGAAGACGGGAACCCGCTCACTGTAAACGGGACACATCCTTGTGTGCGTCCTGTGCCGGATTGTCGCTCCCTGTGACGCTCAGCAGGAGTATGTAGGGCTTGGCTCTGAGCGCTCGGAGTGACTGCACTCGCAGCACTGAGCCAGCCGCCTGTGAGGATTCGGCACTCATTCTGAGAACATCTCCATTCCAGATGAACACTCGCAGCAGCAACGATCACACACACACATCAGGCACAAAGTAAGATAAGAACAAAAATAAGATGCTTTGTTAAATTTAGAGCAATTTACAGTAAATCTGTCGCACGCTGGAGTACCTCAGGCTTGTGTGGTTCATCACATTCCATCTTCACTTGGAGAAATCAGTGATGGAGCAGACTGATTCCGACTGATCGCAGTCAAACCAAGTTGGGCTGAGACAGGTTGCCTCCAACCAGACAACTGTGCAATCACCCGAAGGTCACGCCAACGACTTACAGTCAGTCCCAGACAAAAAAATTCGGTGCAGTCACTCACCGGCTTTTCCTGCTCACACGAAGGTTGCCGTCCTGTTTCTCCTCCAGTGCGACTGAGGCCGGACTTTCACAGAGAACAAATATTGGATCATTTGGATCGTCATGGTTACTCCTGATATTTTATTGTCATTTAACTGCTTTTTGCTATTCTTGTCTTCTTTTTGAACTTCTGTGTGAAAACTGGATGTAGACCTCTCCATCAGCTCGATTTTGTGTTTACAGCTAATGGCATGTTAGCATGTTGTGTATCCTGCACTGAACATATGAAATATTAAACGTGTTTAACGTGAAGCCTGTGCAGCTCTGATGTGTTCACACGCTCACCTGTGGAAGAAGCATTCTCACCCTTCACTGATGTACAGGTACACAGCAAAATGAAGTACTCCATGACACGGAGAGTATTTCGGTCCTGATTGGTTCCCCGTTACCGATGATTATCTACGATGATCAATAACAAAACGCGTTATCGCTGCAGCTGGTTGGCTACTAACGTAAATCTCAGGGCTGGTCACATGATTAAAAACAGAGTCCTGATTTTTGGCTTTTTTCTGATCTTTGGATTGTTTGAACCTTTATTGAAATGAAACTATGAGAGAAGTTCAGAGAGAGAAATCACACTACAGCAGCTGAAACCTTCAACCAATAAGAACACAGCAGCGGTCTGTGGGCGTGGTCTTTACTGAATAAATCAGGTGGCAGGATGAGATCATTAGAAGACACAGTGCTCAGTAGATACAGGTAGAATCAGACTACTGTCTCTGATGAGGTCCTGGTGCATTCTGGGTAATGTCCTGAAGCTGAATGGAAACTCCTCCCTGAATACTGACTGGCTCATGGCCTGGGGGAGGTATGATATCGTCATCTTCAGTCTCGTCCCGATTGGACACTGAAAGAGTTTGACTTCCTGTTTCTGTAAAAAAACAAAGAGTAAATGAAACCAGGTCAGAGTTCATGCTTGGTAACCCTGAGATCAGCTAATCAGAGGCAAATCAACCAATAGCTTTATTTCTCTGAGTTCATATACATGGAGCAAGAAAAACAAGCCATCATGGCGGTGGATAAATAAAGGGTGGAGCCTCAAGAGGAGCTGAATTCTGTGTCATGGTGGAGGATTTATGTTTTGACAGGCGTGTGACTGGAAAGAGCTACATGGCTGTTACGTCTTTACTCAGCTGTAACCTGAAGGATCAAAACTAAACCGTTTACGACGTGGTTCTGATCGCTCGACTACGGAAAGGCTCCGCAGACGAATGTTAGACGAACGTTTAAACCCTTTCCAGAGATTTAAACATCAAAACATTCAGGTGTTTGTGGCTCAGCTGTGTGGAGGAACAGATGAATGACAGCCGTGAAAGGTCCACAGCTCTCTGAGAGCTATCCTCAAAAGTCTCCACAACTGTTTGGTCCAAAAGTGCCCGAACTCAATTTTTTCTAAACCCACATTGTGGAACAGGCCCAGGTTTAAAAGAGAACAAAGAACTCACATCGACAGCTTCCTGGACTGCCCTTCCTTCACCCCGCACCCCCGGTCCATTGTTTTACTGCGCTGCTCCAAAGCACCGCTCCTGTGGTCTCTCTGGTCATTGGCAATGGCCCTGTGGTCTCTCTGCTCCAGCGTATTGGTCCTGTGGTCCATTATATTGTTCCTGTGATCTATGTTACCAGTTCTGTAGTCCAGTGTATTGGCCCTGTGGTCTCTCTGGTCCAGCGTACTGGCCCTGTCCAGGAGGCTTGTGGTGTTGCTACGGATCAGGATCGGCATGGAGGAGGCAGACTGAGCTCCCATGCTGAAGTGAGACGTCCTCAAAGAGTCGTCTGTGAGACACATGAAAACAGTAAAGACACTCACAGGGAGAGTGACCCTGAAGTCCGTCAGTCCTGAGTGTCAGTGACTTACCTTTGCTGGACAACATGGAGGCCTTCCCGGACCCAGATGTACCGCTCAGCTCTTTGACCTTCCTGAAACACACAATTGGTAAACAACTGGAATATATTTGACTCGTGGATCACTCAAAGGGCTCTACGCAACTAGCTAGAGTCACCAGCTCACACCCATTCTCACACCAATGGATGCATCAGAGGCAGTTTGGGGTTTGGAGTCTTTCCAAAAAACACACTAACATGGGGTGCTAGTTAGCAGGCAGGGGAGTACGGTCTTTCTCAGAGCTCGTTGGATGCTGACACAAGTGTCAAAATTCATTTAAGACAGAACAACCTAAAAAATGACTGAGACACAAAAAGACACTGAGCAGATACATACTCATCAACGGACTGATGGAATTGTCCCTTAATAAGTTTTTACAGTCCAAATGATGTTCAGTCTGTTTTTATGAGGACGCTGCTGAACATGATATTACACAGCAATGGACAGAAATTAATTAGAAGTGTTCATGTTTAATGCCTATAAAGCTCGCATATATACAATGAATGCTGAAACACTAAAACATCCATAGAGGCCTGTGAAAATAGGAAACAGGGATTTCACTTTGGATTCTAATGAACAAGGATCGACTAATTCTTCATCCCTGATGTAACATACAGGATCCTAAGATGCTGCCTGCTGCTATGGTATCTATTGGGGTGATACGGTACTATGAGGTCTTTGAGATAAGATGGGGTCTGATTATTCAAGACCTTGTATGTGAGGAGAAGGATTTTAAATTCTACTCTAGATTTAACAGGGAGCCAATGAAGAGAAGCCAATATGGGAGAAATCTGCTCTCTCTTTCTAGTCCCTGTCAGTACTCTAGCTGCAGCATTTTGGATCAGCTGAAGGCTTTTCAGGGAGCTTTTAGGACAGCCTGATAATAATGAATTACAGTAGTCCAGCCTAGAAGTAATAAATGCATGGATTAACTTTTCAGCATCAATCTGAGAAAGGATGTTTCTAATTTTATAAATATTGCGCAAATGTAAAAAAGCCGTCCTACATATTTGTTTAATATGTGCATTGAAGGACATATCCTGGTCAAAAATGACTCCAAGATTTCTCACAGTGTTACTGGAGGCCAAAGTAATGCCATCCAGAGTAAGTATCTGGTTTGACACCATGTTTCTGAGGTTTGTGGGGCCAAATATAATACCTGGTCTGTCACAGATAATACCTTTGTGTACCACGATTCAAACCTCCAGGCCAGACTGAGACCAGCGTGGTTGGACTTCTGCATCAGTCAGCCCACAGGTTGGACAGGATGTGAGTGTACTTACAGAGATCTGTCTGAGGTCACAGGTTTGGACGTCGTCGGCTGACTGGTGAGGGACCGACTCCGTGACAGCTTCGCCTTCCTTGTCTCTTTACCTACTAAGAAACAATATCATCATCACCATAATCATTAACAGCATCATCATCATCATCATCACTGTCGTCTCACCATAGGAGGATGAGGCACCTGCAGATGAGGACATGGACATGGACTTGGTGGCAGACAGACTGGTCTTGCTGTCTCTTCCTGTCAAAGAAATGCAGTTTACAGACTGAACGGCAGGTCCAAACGTCTGCTGAGACGCTCAAAATAAAACATCAGCTCACGTTTTCTCTCTGTGTGTTTGTCAGAGTTTGGTTTTCCTTCATTCTGCTGCCTCTCCAGCTGTTCCTGACAACATAGCAGACACTCTTACAACAAAGCAGAACAACTCTGGCCAAAGCCCGGCAGCCGGTCTCAGACTCACCATCTCCAGCAACAGCGTCTCCTCCTTCTCTTTCTTCTGGTCCAGCAGGTCCCTCTCCTGCCTCTTGTGAAACTGTCCAGACACACAAGACACAAAGGAGGTTAGAAGTCAGCAATGAACCTGATGTGTTCTTATCTCAGCTCCATGTTAAACTAACTTCTTACAGGTTCTGACAGGTCCAGTTTGTCCAGTTCCAACACTGTCTGGAAAACACGAAGTAAGCATTGATCACCTTCATCAGTAAGAGCCCCAATCTGAACTCTGTAGACCAGAATATCTGGATTAGACTGGACTCTGGTAGGTGTTACCTTGCGGATCATGGCCACCACATCTTTGTCTTTTTCTTTGCAGAGAAGCTTCTGGACGCAGAAGTCGAGTTTCTGCAGCAGCTGTTTGTCAGCTGGCAGATGGAGTGATGAACGCAACCTGGGCAGCAAGTGACACAGCTTGTACCTGAGAGACAGACAGGTGTGTGAGGTGAGATGTCAGACAGATTCCCGCATGCCTCACTGGACAGAATGATCAGGGTGTACCTGACATTGGCGACCGGGTCGTGGACCAGTTCCAGTGCTGGGATCAAGAAGTGTTTGTTGAAGTACTTTCTGGAAAAAATCTCAGTGGCAGTTTCACAAACATCGAGGAATCTCAGACGGTTCCAGTAGCTGCGTCCCTGAGCCAGATCTGAGATCAGTATTTACAAGTTAGCTGCATTCCTGCTGATGTTCTGCAGTTAAAATATCAGAGTGAAAGCACCAGAAGAACCAGAAAGGTTCTGACCTTGTATCAGTCGCTCCATCATCTCCTGGCGCTGCTCCTGTTTTCGATTGTAGCGAAGAAATGTGCAGAATGTGCGAGCTGCCGCCTTCTGTACAGGCAACACCTTCTGCAACCAAAACAGCAGCATAACCGTCACCTGCTGGATGCTATGGGATGCTACAGTATGCTGTGGTGTGGTGCAGCATGTGGCAGTGCTCACATTGGTGGTGAGGATAATGAAGATGCGAGGGGAGAAGCTCTGGTGTAGCAGCTCGCCAGGCAGCAATCTTGCCAGACAGCTGTAACGCTGCAGCAACTTCTCATGTAGCCGCCAACGTAGAGAACATCCAACCTTCTGTTCTGCTAAGAGCAGCACTGCCATCAGCTCTGGGAGCTAAGGACACCCATAGGAGAACCATAGGAGCAGAGGACTCAGTTAAAGAAAACAATCAGAGAAAAAATAAAGTGGAAAACTGTCAAGTTTTACTTCCTCACCTTGTTGTCCAGGGTCAGGTTCTCTCCTCGGGACAGAACTGTCTCCAGAGTTTCCTCCACGTGATTCATCAGAGCATCCAGCACCTCAAGAGAAAAACAAACATCACAGAAGCTGACACGGTACAAAGCAGCTCCTCCAGAGGGATTTTCTATACTGTGACATCAAAGGAGGTTCTAGACCTTCAGCTTTAAATCCTGAACCAGTGATGATGGGCATGGCCTCTCACCTCCAGGGCATCATCCTGAAGCAGACACAGAAGCTCTTTGTGGACCACCTGGACGTTTGAACCAAGCAACTTCACCACCTGACCGGAAGATGCAGGATTATGCAGCCAACCAGAGTGAGGTACTTTGATATGCTATTTAATTATGTGTCAGGCATAATGTAGCAATTTTTCATTTTTTTGTCCTTTTCATTTATGCCTCTCTTTGTCAGCAGGATATCCCAGTCCCTGAGGGCACACTGTGTGGGATTGGGACTGGAGCTCACCTGGTGGAAACTGGCTGCTGCACTGCGCCGGACGCTGACCTCTGGGTCACTACAAAGACTAGAGAAAGAAGGATAGAGCTCCAACAGGAAATGAGCTGTGTCTGCAAACACCACCATAGCCTGGATAGAAAGAACAGGAAGTGACCTCACAACCTGAAGAGCTGACAAACCTTGAGGCTTTGTGTGTGTGTGTGTGTGTGTGTGTGTGTACCGGCAGGTTGTAGCAGCAATTGCAGCGGATCAGTGTGGATTCGTTGCTGGTATCAATCTGGTTTCCATCAGTCTGCAGTCCGGTGACGCACAGCTCCTTAAACTTCTGTAGTAAGCGACTCTTCTGCTCGTCCGACAGTGAGCCTGAAACACAATATTCAGAAACAGAACGATCCCGTAACAAAACAGCTCTCTGTCTCAGAGCAGGGTGCTCCTTCCAGGCACTCCCTCCAGATATCCTGCACTGCTGTCCCACAGAACTGTCACATGGTGCCTCTCGCACTGAGTAACTTCAGAAGAGTAACAGTGATGTGATATATCTGGAGCTGATTCGGAGGGGTAAGATCTCGGAGATGTACGTACCTGTTTCTGCACGGCGAAGGAACGAACCAGAAGATTCGGATAAATTTGATTTTTTTTTACAAAAGGCTGTCAACAAATTAATCAGTACTATCGCTATTGTCTCTGTCTTCATCAGCGGTGGTGCTGTACAAAACAGCTGCATGAGCGCACACACCTGTCTTCCCTGTTTGCTCTGTTGTTTGTCTTCTTTTGCATCGGTGTTCTGGAAACTCTTAATTTCCCTGATGGAACTCTCCCAAGGGATTAATAAAGTTTAAATCAATCAATCAATCAATCAATCAAGAGTTGAGCTCGCTAGGCTCCCAAACCTGTTGCTCTCTCTAACCTTTCACAGTCTTGATTTGTCTTAACAGGAATTCTTTTAAACAAATGTTTTGTGTCTCATGTGTCATTTCAGTGCTGAAACTCACCTGCCAATCCACTGCAGAGCTTCCCAAACTGAAACGACAAAGAAGCCATGATTGCTTTGTCCTCCTGCAGCGAGGCATCACACACTGCCATCACCAAGGGAACGACAACATGGAGTTGGTCATCTGAGGAGAAGAAGGAGCATTTAAACCAGCTGTTTACAAATACACTGTATACAATAACATACTGGGCCGCCTACAAATCTGACTTACCACTGTCCATCATCTCCATTAGGTTGATAATGGTATCAAAGGCAGCAAGACGGACACTGCTGTCTTCATCTCCAGCAAGCTCCACCAGATCAGGGAGGAGCTCTGTCCTGGTGTCATCCACCCTGAAAGATAAACAGCACATACTGTCTTCCCCACGTTGATCTTTGGTTGGTGTTTTGCTTTTTCTTTAGTAGTTTGGTAAGTATTGGGTTTTTGATTGGTTGGGTTTTGTTTGAGTGGTACTGGGTGACTGGTTGTTGACTGGTGTTGGGTTCTTCTATGATTGTGGCTGGGGTTTCTTTGGTTGTTTGGTTAGTGTTTGGCTTTTGTTTGATCAATGCTGGGTTTTTATTTGGTCAGTGCATTGTTTTTGTTTGTTGTTGTTATTGTCGGTCAGTGTTTTACCCATTATTTGCTTATTCAGTGTTTGCTTGCAGTTACCCAGTGGCTCTGGCAATGTGCTCCAGCTGGCGGCACATGCAGGCTCGGACCTCGAACTCCAGGTCCTGACATAAAGAACGAGCCAAGGCAGCAGCTCCTTCTTCACTCTGAAGCACCGAAACAGTGTTAGTGTCAGTAACCCCATGCTCATTTCGATACTGCAGTGTTATTCTACAGTGCTCACAGTATAGTATTTTAGTACTACAATATACAGAAGACATAAGAGTACATCCTGTGGCTCACATGTGAGAATCAAACTTGCAGGCAACTTTCCCTAAAATGCGGCAGCTGGCCAGCCGAGCCTGAGGAGGGTGAGACAGCTGAGACTGATACAGGAGAGGGTTCAGTACCTGCAGAGACACACAGCATTGATCATACAATTCGGGTCAATAATCAATCATAAACAGGAATATCCTGAAAGCAGTTACTGGCCTCTTGTTTGATAGTCTCCTTGGGCAGAGCATTGATGGCCAGTAGCAGAGTTTCCAACCAGGCGTTGCTCACCACTGTCAATGAAGATGGCAAAATCAGCAGCAAATATGACAACTTTAATGTCAACATAGCAGCTGTACAGGTGAGTTATATATATCATTATTTCATTGTTGTCTCTGTGGTACAGGTGTTTTCCCTGTGCCTCAGTGGGTCTTTTTATTTGTGGTTGAGGTGTTTGTAAAAAGAAGGTAAAAAGAAGGACAGACGGGATATAGAGGTTAAATTTTTCAATTCAATTTTATTTATATAGCGCCAAATCACAACAACAGTCGCCAGTCTTTACCTTACAATATGAAGCACCTGGAGGTGCATGAAATCCATGAAGTCATTACTAGTTAAAGTGAAAGGAATACTGGGCTCTACAGAGCTCTGACTCTTTGTCAGCCTGGCTACAGTGCTGAAAACAAACCTGGGGTTGTTCTTATTTTCTTCAATTAATGATGAATAGTAAGATGTCCTAGCTTTACGGAGGGCTCTTTTTATAGAGCAACAAACTCTTTTTCCAGGCTAAATGAGTATCTTCTACTTTAGTGAGACGCCATTCCCTCTCCAGCTTACGGGTTATCTGCTTTAAGCTGCGCGTTTGTGAATTATACCACGGAGTCAGGCACTTCTGATTTGAGGCTTTCCTTTTCAGAGGAGCCACAGTATCCAAAGTCGTACGCAGTGAGGATGTAAAACTATTGATGAGATAATCTACCTCACTGGGAGCAGAGTTTAGGTAGCTGCTCTGCACTGTGTTGGCACATGGCACTGAAGAGCATAATAATGAAGGAATTAGATCCTTAAACTTAGTTACAGCACTTTCACAAAGACTCCTACTATAATAAAACTTATTCCCCACTGCTGTGTAATCCATTAAAGTAAATGGCTTTTGATTTGTCTCTTGCTTTATTTGTATTATTGTAGGGTCTTTACCTTACAATATGAATTATCTTTAGGCGACTGTTATTGTGAATTAAATTAAATTGAATCTGTGCCTCTGTAGTTCAGGTGTTTTTACCTGTCCCTCGGTGTTCCAGTTTTTTTTTTTTACCTGTGTCTCTGTGGTTCAGGTGCAACAGGACAATCTTCAGGATGGAATAGGTGTGGGTGTGGATCAGGATGATGTCATCCTGCAGGATGGTTAAAAATGATGCTGCTGCAGCCAGCTGGACTTCAGCTCCAGCTCCATTCAGAACCTCCTGGGTCACACAGACAGAACAGGTTACCTGTAAGACACACCTGTGCAACGGACCCGTCATTTCCTGACTACACCCTGCACATCCTCTGATGTGCAATGTGAGAGAGGTTAGTTACCCGGACTTTTGGTACGACCCGACGAAGGTCTCAGCTGGATTCTGTCGCACAAGACTTGGCAGGTTACTGATGACGCTGACTCTCTGCACCTCCTGACCCACACTGAGGAGGGGAGGACAGAACAGAGGGGAGGGGCAGAGGGGAGGACAGAGAGGAGTATAGATGTGAGGATAGAGTAGAGGACAGGTGATAGGAAAAAGGAGGATGGGGGAGATAATGTTTACAGATCAGAAAGGTGAGCTCTGGTGTATGGTGTCCACTTTGCACTCTTCTGTTAAATCTACTGAAACACACAGCAAACGGCAGCTCTTTGCTTTAAGATGACAAAATAAGCACAATCAAAGAGAAAGCAACAAAGCAGCTGAATCGTACTAGCCCTGCGGAGGAAGACGTCTCATCGAGTCGATGCAGGACACCATGACACGCTCAAAGCTTTGAAGGGAAAACCCGATGGAATCAGAGGTTTCTGGTCAGAGATGAGGAAGGAGATTACAGACTGCTCTGCTAACAAACCAAACTACAATAATCGGTGATCTCTCACACTTATTACCCCCTGTGATCTACACATCTGGAAATGCTACAAATGGATGGGATGCCATGATAGAAAATTGTGCTAAAAAGATCAGCCGGCAGCAGATGAAATGTTTGAGATGTTTTGTTTAGCACAATGTATTTTATGCCAGTTGGCCTTTTTGATGTTTTTGACCCTCCCATTTCTCTGTACTCTGGCTTCTAATATTTTAGTTTTAGTTATTTTCCAAACCAACTGTTCACAAGAGAGCAGCATTATGTGCTGAAATGTGTGCAATATTAAGGGCGCACATGAACATCAACAAGGTTAAACATGAGAAAACACATGAAACACTTGTCTGTGCTGGCACAGGCCCTGCCCTCCCCAGTGCTGCCCATGCTGTTTATGTGCCTCTACGCTGCTGTGCAGAGGGTTTTTGACCTCATACTATGAGACATTCTGCTGTTGGCTTTGTTTCCCTCTTACCTTTGTCAAACGGCAGCGCCTCATGGCTGCGAGGCCGCAGACACTCGTCTCCCCTGTTGTTTGATTTCTTTGTCCTTTTGGATGGCTGCTCTGCAACTTTTTTCGTTGCATGTCTGACAATAAACTCCAAAAGTGTCATGGTCCTGGCTCTGTGACAGCTTGTTTCTTAGTTTATGGTCTTTTGTAATTTTGTTGCCTTTATTGTTACTGTTTGGTTTTGCTTTGTGATCTTGTTTCATGCGTTCCTTTCATATATTCTTAGTTCTCATTGCTTTACATCTTAGTTCTCCCTGTGTTCTGTCCCTAAGTGTTTCCCTCTGTGTGGACTTTCTTTTCTTTAATTTTCCCATTGTGTGTGTCCCTGTGTTGTGTCTAGTCTGCGTCCTCTTTATGTGGTGTCAAGTTTGCATTTGCGTATCAGTCTTTTTCCTGTTTTATTTTGACATCCCGTCTCTTGTGTTCTGTTTTACTTTCCTGAGTCTGGTTAGTGTTATTCTGCTCACCTGTTTGCCCCAGCTGTTTCCACTCACCCATCGTTTCCTCTGTGTATTTATGGTGTCAGTTTTCCCCGTGTCACAGTCTTGTTGTTGTAAGTGGCTGTGTCGCTCCATGTTCTCCAGAGCGCCTTCGCTTTTGTCGCACATTTTAGGTTTCCTTTTGTCCTTCATGTCTCGCTGCTGTTTTAAAGGCTCATTTTGGTTCATCTTTACTCCTGCGTCCTGTTTTTGGGTCCTATGCACCTTGGCACACCACAGGGCCTGTGCCCCACTGTTGCCATCTCCTCAGTAAGGAAAGTAGCTATTGGCTGTCCTAAAAGTTGCTAGAAGTTGCTATATGATGTCATCACCTAATTTACATAATTGTTTTTTTGCATGTAGTTGCAATCCAGGCTGTAGGAGAGAGGAATAAAATCTTTGGAGAGACAGAAAGTGAAGAAAAAACACCCTAAATCTGTTTAGAACTACTAGGGCTGGGGAATATGGACTAAAATAATATCTCAATATTTTTTTTACATGAATGGTGATATACAAAATATATCTTGATATATTTTCTTCCCAAAGGTATAAACAAAAAGGCCCTTCAGAGTCAAAGCTACCTGTCCCAACTGTCACACAGACACTTTTATTAACATTCAGCTGTACATGTTCATGAGAAATTACTCAAAAATAAACTATTGGCATATTTAAATAATAATGCGCCTCAAATAAATGAATGTTTTTTTCCTCCATAACAAAAGACTCACGGCTGTGCTATTAAAATGTAAACAGCAATGATAGAGCAAAAATTGCAAACAGCTGCCTTCTTCTTTACAAAGCCAGTCTGCAGACTTCACCAAAGTGCTTCCTCCTGTGTGAGAGGAACATGTGAACACACTGAACAGCCTTCATCCTGCAGTCAGCAGGATTTCAGCAGCTCAGCAAATCTTTTTTCTGTGCTATCGTACTCAAAGAAACTCCACATGGGCCTCTGCTGCTTCCTCTGCTGCCATTACTGTGTGGACCAGCATGGTGCCCACGCGCACGCACACAGTTGTGGCACTCCCAACTTAAGGCCGGATGCGTTGTGTAAAAATGACACAAAATCCCGAAACTTTCGGATGCAAACCTGTCGTGTAACGAAGCGTTGTGGTTTTGCAAATTAATCGTCCTCATAAAACGCAGTGGAAAAAATGCACTTGAAATCAAGCGACGATGTAATGAGATCCTGATGTTTCCAAACAAGAGAAGGAATAAAACAGATTCTGGGTTCATCCAACAAGCAGCAGCAGGGAGACTTTCATGGTTTGGTCCCAGAGCTGGAGCTGCATCACGGCCACTTTCACGCATATTTCATATTATTGGCAGAGTTGGGGTCACATGTGAGGAGGCAGAGGATAATATCAGAAAGCCGACTGCCCCGGAGCAGCATGTAGCTGTGTCTGAGGTAAAACTCTGATTTTACTGCTCCCACATCACTGAATATTCAGCGCATCAGTGCGTGTTTTGAGCTATGAGCTCACGTGTTCCTAAATGCAGCGCTCTGATCAGATCCGTTTGTTCACTTGTGAAAGTCAGAAAAATCAAACTTGATCCAAAGAAATAAATGCCGTAAATTCATCCTGTGAAGTGACGCGGTCGGTGTGGACGGCTGCATTACGAACCTGTCCGGAGTGTAAAGGCCTTTAAAATGATTTCATATTAATCCCCATGGCTTTTAAATAAAATAATCAAAACGAAGGAATTTTATCTATAATTTCAGTTTGTTTTAATTAGTTTTGTAAAGCCACAATATAGGTTTACTTATCGTGTTTTCCTTTTACAGTTTTTATTTATTTCAGTTAATGAAAATGTTTTCTCAGTTATTTCGTTTATGATAATAACCTTGCTAGGAGTATAGCTGCTTGTGACCTTGTAAGGCTCATTTGTGTCACCTCCCAGTCTCAAACTGGGGATCTTTGGAAAGGTGAGTAATGCAAAGTTAATGTGTTCACCGCTGCGCCACAGAGCCGAACAGCTCTGAAAGCTCTGTAATATGTGGAAGACTTGGATAGACCCAAAATAAAGCCAGTTAGAGCAGTGGGTTGTAAACAGTGCAATGCCTCCTGTTTTATACCTTTGGATTTGAGTTTTTTTTTAATGAAAATGTAAAAACTTTGTTCACAAATTAGTTTTTTCTTTTGAAAGATGGGCTTTTTTAAAGGGAGCAGGAGTGGCATGTTTTATCTGTCTTTGATTTCTGTTTCTTTACTTTATTTTAATTTAAGAATAATGAGAATATTGTTAATTGAAAACAGACTAAACAAAACAAGATGAGGACCTGACCTTGACCCTGAGGGACTCCACAGTTGAAATCATGGCAGGTTTGATGCTCTGCTATCAGTTTGTGGGTTCAGATCTAGTTCAGTCCAGGATGTGTGAGTCCTGCAGGCTTCAGTCCTGCTTGTGAATAAGTTCAGTGAACTAGTTTGGACCCTCTGGGATTGGACTGCTGATTACCTTCGATTTTAATTAGCTCCAGAGTTTACTGGGTCACAGAACAGATGGAGCACTCAACAACTTCAGCTCCCCCCTCATCCAGAAATCCATGCATCTAGGAAAGCTTTTGTATTTTTCTTCATTCAAAACCTACCTCAGCTCATTTCAGTCTCACCTATTTAACTTAGAGAAGAAGAAAATCTGTGGCAGGATAAAAAAAAAAGATGTCAACCCAAAATCTGCTCCAGCTTCTTCATTTCACCACAGGAAATGAAGAGACACACCTGGAGCACCAGGTGCAGTTTCAGTCAGAAGTGCTGTTGACCTCTGCAGGTGAACTGCTGCTGAGACTCACCTGAGCAGGTATACAGCTCTTTCAATGTCATTCAGGTCTTTCGTCCACAGTCAGCTGATCAATCTCCTCTGCAGTCTTAACGAGAAAACAAAAACACAGTCAGCTGATCAGAGTCATTGATTGACATCAGCATCAGCGTTTGCTCTGGTCGTCCAAGCAGTACAATCACATATTAAAACATCAAAGGCTAATATGAGATTTAAAAAACTCTAAAACTGTATATGTGAGTCTGAGATGACTTGTTGTAACCTTTATATATAAAGTTTAACTGAAAGACCAAGAATGGTGTCTGAGATCTTTGGTGGTCTTTCCTGACCTCCTCTGTGGTGGTCAGTCTGCAAGTGTGAATGGAGCTGTGTGTAACTCCTGGGTAGTGTTTGCCCTGAGCTCAGTCTCACAGGCTCCTGGTGCCAGGCTGTGTACCACTCTGTTAGATGAAAGCTGACAAAAAGCTGGGCTGCAGGGCCACTGCAGGCAGGCTCAGACTGACTGAGCAGGCACATGTTCAGGTTTTGCAGCAGTATTCCGAACTTTTCGGAGTTTCAGATATTATCCATACCTTTTGTCTGCTCATTTAGCAACTGACCAAGCAACAGAAGCAACTGTCATACAGCTGGAGGCTAACACATTATCAATCCCCCACTGTTTACATGGATAAGGCTGAAACTCAAACTTGATCCTAACTTAATGTAAAACGTTAAGTTATTGGATCTTATCTGTGATCACTTGAATCCAAGTAACTTTGAGTCCTCTGAAAAAATGAGTTGGAGTTAGTTGGAGAAGCTCTGAGGATTCAGCTTACACTAATTCACATTTACGTTGGAGTTCCCACTTCGATCGAGAGAGATAGATAGATAGATAGATCCATCTACAGTATAGTGGGAATAATTAGAAGTGTTTACTGCATGTTAGTACAATGAGTTAAAGTATTGAAATACAAGTTAAAGTCCTGTAAGTAAAAGTGGTGTTTAAATGTTCATAGAGGATGAGTTACAGTCTGCCTTTTGCAGTAAAATGATCCCTGTAGGCATTTTATTATTAAAGATGTTTTTACGTTTTATTACAGCTGCATTATTGAAGCTGGGTCAATGTTGAGCTCACTCCATAAAGGCTGAAAATGTGCAGCAGGGCTTCATTTTCATGAGACGATCATGTGTGAGGAGTTCATTATTGTGAGGTTTCCCTCTACAGAGACTGAAGCTAATCTATGCTGTCAGGTGAAGAAAAAAATTCAACTACAAAACCAACAGAAATATTTTACATCCAGTTTTTATTCAAATGAGGAGTTTGCAGGTCTGTCCTGGGGCGTCATTGCTCACAATAACAATCAAAGCCTTGTAAAAGCCACACATCTGTGGAATAACAGACTAAAGATGAGCTCTCACTGTATGCTGATGATGTGATGTTATTAATCAGTTCCTGCTTTATTTGCAGTATTACTTTAAAGACATCCATCAAATGATTGCTGAACACAGAGATTCCTTCTTTTTCCAGCCTCCAGTGTTTGGCAAAGTCCTCTGACTGCCTGATCGAGAGAGTCAGTGTAAGTGTGTTGGTTATATGACTCAAATCTGTGTGGGCTCTTTGATTGGCTCTTGGATTCTTTGGTTTTACACTCTGAGATTCAGCCACATCAGTCTACATGACGGATGACTGCTTGACATAATGAGTCCTGTGTAACAATGTTTTCTGCTGAGTTAGCGGCTCCTGATGTTTGAAGAGTGATCAAACATACATATCTTATTTTAGGGCACTGGTAATGTTTTCCTTTTACAGAGCTTGGCATTACTACCTGTGGTAACAACTACAAAAACCCTGAACCCGTACTTCAACAAGCCATAACAAGTGGGAATCAGCATCTCCGAGACTCCTCTCGTGGTTCTCAGCTGGAAAATGGTGGAGTGCTCACTCCAGTTCAGGGAGGAGTTGGTGATCCAAGTGGAGGAGTTTAAGTATCTCAGAATCTCGGTCATGAGTGGGGGAAGAGTGGAGCTATATTGACAGATTGGGCTGGCAGCTGCAGTGATGTGGACACTGTACTGATCTTTGTGGTGAAGAGAGCTGAGTGTGAAGGTGAAGCTGTTGATTCATTAGTCGAGCTACATTCCTACGTCACAAATGGACACAGTGGCTCTGGGTAGTGACTGAAAGGAGGATTGTGAGTAGAAGCGATGAAAAGAGCTTCCTCTGAAGGGTGTCTGAGCTCTCCCTTAAATAGGGTGAGGAGCTCTATCATTCACGAGGAGCTCAGGTAGAGCTGCTACTCCTCCACACTCAAAGCTTTAGATCAGGATACCTTCTGGACCGTCCTAGATGTTTCAGGCATGTTCTACTAGGAGGAGACCCTGGGGCTGACCCAAGAATTGCTTGAGAGATTATGTCTCCCTGATGGCTTGGAAACACCTCAGCTTCCCCCCATAAGAGCTGAAGGAGGTGGCTTGAAAATGGAGATCTTGGTGCCCCCACGATGCAAATAAGAGGAAGAACATGGATGGAATAAACAATCAGTTATTCTCAGTCTGTTGTAGTACAGTGGATTAGTAAATGGCCTTTACTGCCTCGTATTGGTCCAGTCTGACTGCTGTATGAAGCTATTATGGAGGTGCTGAGCCTGTGAGCCTGAGCCCAGGAGTCTACAGAAGGTCTTCAGAGATCACTGAGAGGCTCACCTGAGGTCTGACTGATCACTGACACCACACACACACACACACAGACACACACACACACAGACACACACACACAGACACACACACACAGACACACAGACACACACACAGACACACACACAGACAGACACAGACACACACGCACAGACACACACATGTACACACACGCACACACAGACACACACACGCACACAGAGACACAGACACACACACACACACACGCACACAGAGACACAGACACACACACGCACACACAGACACACACAGACAAGGACACACACACAGACACACTAACACAGCGTGTGTGTGTGTGTGTGTGTGGAAGGGGGAGGGGGGCAGGCTTATGTCTGTCGTCATGACGTTAGGTTTCTCCCATAAGAACACCCCCGGGTTCCGCCCCCGTAATCGTCGTCATCGTCATCGTGGCGAAGCCCCGCCCACCAGCTACAGGTGTAGAAGAATCATGCGCCTTTTTATCAGGTCATTTATTGATCAGTTTCGATCAGTGAGTCTGTCTTAAATTAGATCAGAGACAGCTTCACTCTGTAATGATAATCGATCAGCTATGAGCCTTCCTGCTCAGTCAGACAGGCACCTTCTTACACCCCGAAACCCGCCTGTCTGTCTCTCTGTGGACAGACAGGCGGACAAACTGCGTCATGCTGCGGGTCTCCCCTCTGTTTCCTAGCATGGAGGCTGCTCATCTTCCTCCCACCGACTCATCCTCCTCCTCCTCAGCACTTTACATGTCTGTCACTCACGCGCGCGCACACACAGCACGCACGCGCGCGCGCGCACACACACACACACACACACACACACACACGCACACACCCACCTTCAGGCTCCTGCGGATTGGCCTCTCGATGAAGGCGAGCTCCTGCAGCTCCTCCAGCGGGCCGCACAGCACGCCGGTCGGGCTCAGAGCCATCCTGCCGGGGAACATCTGGCTGTTAGAGGGGGAGCAGGCGGAGGATATCAGCTCCAACCATCCCTGATGAGGGGACGGGGGCGGCGGGGCTGTCACTAACCGTTTCCAAGGAGATCCCGGCTCGAGCTGAACGTCACTCCAGACTCCGTTCAAAAGTCCGACAAAAGATCATGAACGTGCTCATTTGCGCACGAAGCAGGGCATCAGCGATGCTGAACCCAGCCCGGTACCAGCGCTCACGGTACGGTCTGCGGTTCGGCGCTCACAGAACCCCCAAAACTGCGACGCATTCAGAAAAATCCTCCATAACATCCCAAAGTGCACACCGTTTACGGGACGCTTTCCAAACAGAATGAGCCCACTGCGGAGAAACCGCAGCCAGAGTGCGTCAAAAGCACCAGTTTAACTCTTTTATTCCCCGCGGAGTGTGTTAGGGTCCACAGGACTCTTCATTCAGAGAAGCTCCGTCCTCACACCAGACTCCGGCCAAAACTGCCGACCCTGAATTTATTCGAAATAAAAGAGTGAAGGTGGGGGAGGTTGCAGACCGGACGCTGCATGGATCAGATGGACGTCCTCTCCGTGTCGGCGCACATCTCCAAATGGTCTGATGAAGTCCAGGTCTTTTCCACCTGCTTCAGCTCCTCGGGGCTGCGGTGGGAGCGTCACGCAGAACTGCGGCTGCGCTCCTGCGTGCAGTCACATATTTAACAGAACCGAACCATCACTCCGGCCCACTCTGCGCTCACTCCGGGGTCGGTGGTTCTATACTCGGGTCCGGCTGATCTCGCACAGGCAGGCCGGTACCGGGCGGGTCAGACAGCGTCAGAGTTCAGAGATGAAGCTGTTTGGATGATTTTCATAGCGGATTTCGTCAGATGAGGAAGAGGAGGAAGCTTCCTCACCGCGTGTGACCCGTGGGCAGCAGAGAGGGCTGAACGAAACCAAACGGAGTTAGCGAGACTGCAGGCCGGACCGGAACCGGGACCAGGACCATGAGACGAACCTCCGGGCGGGAAGCTGGAAGCGCAGTGCAGCAGCTTATCTGTCTCCATGGAAACGGCTGCCTGCGCTCCAGCTCATTCATAAAGTTCAGAAAGCGCCTCTGGTACAGGGCCGCGCCCTGAGACCGGAACCCGAGCTGATGCTGAGCAGTTAGCTCACCTGAAAGCACACCTGAAAGGTTTCAGGTAAACCAAAGTTTGGAAATTCATTGTTACAACAAACACACATCCAAATTTAAATATGCAGAATAAACTGACCAAACAAACAGCAGATGTTTGTGAATTAGCACACATTTGTTTTTATTTTGGAGGGTCAGGTCTTGCACACAAGATGGATGGATGGATGGATGGATGGGTGGGTGGATGGATGGGTGGGTGGATGGACCAATGAATGGATGTGCTTCTGCTTCAGTCTGGAGGACACAGTGAACATGATATTCCTCCTTTTAAAAGGCTTCACAGGTTGAACTTTGATGTTACCTGAACAACACCTCACTTATTCAGCTCTGAAATAAATCGATTTGACCCCTGACTGTGCTACTTCAAGCTCTGTGCTCATTGGTTCATCCACCATGTTAGGTCAGGTAATCATAGGTGAGCCCCACATGCTAGTTCAATTCAATTCAATTCAATTTTATTTATATAGCGCCAAATCACAACAAACAGTCGCCTCAAGGCGCTTTGTATTGTGGGTAAAGACCCTACAATAACACAGAGAAAACCCAACAGTCAAAACGACCCCCTATGAGCAAGCACTTGGCGACAGTGGGAAGGAAAAACTCCCTTTTAACAGGAAGAAACCTCCAGCAGAACCAGGCTCAGGGAGGGGCAGTCATCTGCTGCGACCGGTTGGGGCTGAGTGGAGAGAGACAGGACAAAAGACATGCTGTGGAAGAGAGACAGAGATTAATAATAATGATTAAATACAGAGTGAAGTATAAACAAGTAAATAAAGGTGAATGAGAAGAAACAGTGCATTATGGGACCCCCCTCAGCAGCCTAGGCCTATAGCAGCATAACTAAGGGGTGGTTCAGGGTCATCTGATCCAGCCCTAACTATAAGCTTGATCAAAAAGGAAAGTTTTAAGCCTAAGCTTAAAAATAGAGAGGGTGTCTGTCTCCTGAATCCAAGCTGGGAGCTGGTTCCACAGATGAGGGGCCTGAAAGCTGAAGGCTCTGCCTCCCATTCTACTCTGAAGTATCCTAGGAACCACAAGTAAGCCAGCAGTCTGAGAACGAAGTGCTCTATTGGGGTGATACGGTACTATGAGGTCTTTGAGATAAGATGGGGCCTGATTGTTCAAGACCTTGTATGTTAGGAGAAGGATTTTAAATTCTATTCTAGATTTAACAGGGAGCCAATGAAGAGAAGCCAATATGGGAGAAATCTGCTCTCTCTTTCTAGTCCCTGTCAGTACTCTAGCTGCAGCATTTTGGATCAGCTGAAGGCTTTTCAGGGAGTTTTTAGGACAGCCTGATAATAATGAATTACAGTAGTCCAGCCTAGAAGTAATAAATGCATGGATTAACTTTTCAGCATCAGTCTGAGAAAGGATGTTTCAAATTTTAGAAATATTGCGCAGATGTAAAAAGCCGTCCTACATATCTGTAGGTCAGTGACTCCTCTGTTCGAGGTGCAGATGCTGTGAGCTGCAGGCAGGTGCTGGGTCAGGTTTAGTTTCCCTGTCAGTCCTCATCCACGACTCTGAGCCTGCTGTCCAAGTACTAAATAACTTTTCTTTTACTCGTCTTTCCTCCTGTGATGTGATCAAGGTTGAAGGTGGGACAGAGAGCAGGCAGGTAAGCCAACCTGGACAGCTAAGGATTCCAGCGAGTTAATCAGGAGGCAACACTGGCAGTCTGAGTCATACTACCATGAAGAGTGACAGACTAATGAGGTGAGGAGGTGGGGTTTAAATGCTGCAGGTGAGGAATGAGTTGACGGACTGCAGGTATGTTGATTGTCATAGCAACATAAAGGAGTGGACGGTCATTCAAAGGGTTCATGTGAGAGCATAGACCCATAGAGGGTGGAGCTCCCCCTCACAGGTCTGACCACAGATTCTCCACCCACAGAGGAACGTCATCCCTGTTCTGACCCCGTGTACTCAATCCAACTGTTGGTGTCATCACTTTGCCCCATTAAGGTTATGTCTTATTCAGGTGTTCACAAAATCACCTGTGGCTAATGACCTGTGATTACATTCAGATTCAATTTAATATGACGTGAATATTCTGAAGGATCCTAAACCAAAGCTTTCAGCGCGGAGACAAGCAAACGGGACCGTGGAGTTCCCCGTTTCAGCCGTAAATCGAAGCGGCCACAGAGGACGCCGGCCGGCTCAGCTCGATCACGCTTTGTTCCAAACGTGCATTTCAGCATTTAAAGGAAGTTAATGGGAGAGGGAAACACAAATTCACATTAAGTTTATAAGCATATCACCAGTGTGCTGAAATTCACTAAACACATTTTAATACTTTAATAGTTACGGTTTTTTAACCAAGAATATTTATGTGATATTTATCCTTACAGATTTAAAGATTTCAGAACTAAATCATAAATCTATTTATTCAAAAGTGTTAAACTAATGGATTTCATATTAAAGCTAGCATGTGTGTCAGTTACTTTAAGTAGCCCAAACAGCTTTCAGCACCATCAATTCAAGCTGAACAACAGAAATCAATTAAAGTAAATGTTAGCAGAGTTCAAACAAATCCACAGCTTCTCCCTGGACACTGACACACAGCTCTCCTCTCTGCTGCTGCGTTCTGCCCTGATGGCTACACAAAGAAACTTGCACACCTGATTCAGGAGGCTTAAACCACTGCCCTCCTTATCTGCCTAGGCCTGAGGCCTGCATCCGCATACCAAGGCATTCAAAATTCAAACTATAAACTAATACAAATATGATAACACACATAAGTAGCAGAATGATTTCTTTTTTCTTCCACAGGAGGGAGCAGGAGAGAGGCCACACCTGTGAGGGCAGGCTGGCAGGCAGGTGGAGGAGGGGAGGAGGAGGGCAGCTGACCTTCAGCCAGCAGAGCTTCAGTGTCAGCGCTAATGAAACTTCATACTAGATCATACCGTGTGACTCTGAACCAGAACCAGAACCTTTGGCTACAGACTGTGGAGTGCTGCCTCCTGATTGGACAGTTTCTCAGGTAGTACACAGTCTGCAGATTGTTTCTGTTCTGCTTTTTTATCTTATTTCTATATGTTTGAATTTGTGGAATCTACATCCGGTGATGTTTCATGTTTTTCTGTGTTGTTTTGTTTTGATGTAATTTTAGCCTTAAATTCAGACTGAAATCAAACCATCAGCTGTGAATGCAGCTTCTCTCATGCTTCAGAGCTGATCTGAAGTGAATTTGAATCAGTTCTTCTCATTCTGTCCTGTGAACTTTTTCAGGCTGTTTTTTGATGGACGGGTCAAATTCTGACAGGATTTAAAGGATCAATAACAGGAATCAGTTTGTAGTTTTATGAAGATCTGACTGAGTTTATTAATCCCGTTTCCCTCCATGTTGTTGGTGCAGTCTGTGTTTCAGGTCCAGGAGAGCAGCTCTCGCTGACAGCAGCTCTCACAGTGTTTAAATTTTTGGCTTGAGCTCGGAGGAAATAAACACCGCTGACTCGCTCAGCCTGCGGCCGTGACCTTATTCAGCAGCAGCTGAGGCCGAAACGCTGTCACCTCAGATAACCTGCTGCTGTCCACACGCTGCAGGCACACACTGAGGAGAAATGGCTGTCTCCGAGCAGAATCTGGACAACTACAACATCTACAACCACCTGACTGATGAGGAGCTGCTGCAGATTGCTGTTGAGAGAAGTCTATCTAGAAAGCAGCCTTCATCAGCATCACCATCATCAGCAGCAGCATCAGGCCCAACCCAAACAAACCCAAACCCCACACACGGAGGTCCTGACTCCTCCAAATTTCTGCAAAGAGTTCCTGCACCCCAACCTTCCCCCCACGTCCAGAACTGCGCAAACCCTCCCACAGCCCTCTCACAGTTTCTCTACAAGGTCTCCAAGAGGTGAGTCAGTCTGAATGAAACGGAGCACAGAGGATGGAAACAGACAAAAACACAAAAAGCAACCAAAAAATAAATAAAACAAAGAAAAACATGAAAAAAAAATCAGTAAACATCCAAACAAGCAAAAGCATCAGAAACCAACCAGTTATCCAACATTAAACATCACAGAGTTCAGGCCGTCTGAAGTGGGAGTGGGCAGGTCATTCTTCAAAGGGGCCGCATGAGAAACTGGGACTGTGGTGGAGGGCTGCACCAAAGCTTAGAGATCAAATTCATATTGATGAGAACTGAGTGTAGTGGTGCAGCCCTCCACCACAGTCAGACTTCCTGATGTGGTGTCTGCGTGGCCTGGCTGGGGTAGTTTGTCCCTTTCTTGTTCTTTCAGGTGCACTGGTGGGCAGGAGCACACCATCGCCTGCCTATTTGTTGCCTGCTAGTTATTCCTGCCTCCCCCAGTCCCGTAGCCAGTGATTGTGCCTCCTACCTGTACTTCACCAACTACTCCCCTTGAGAACTCACCTGCCTTGCCCTGTGGGACTCTTGCATCATGGGCAAATCCCTGTATTCTTCTATCCTCCTTCACACTCAGACTCTCATATATACGCACCTGCTTGCTCACTCTACACTGCACTGCTCTGGTGATCTCAGACCCCAGCCAGCCCTCTGACTAACCTCCTCCAGCTTCATATCTTCCCCTCGGATCTCAAGTCAGGTTTTCTGTTACACATTCAGTTATAGCCTCTGCCAGTTCACCTGCCTGCACTAACTCTCCCATTTCCCCTTTTCAGAGACTCTCCCCGACTGCCAGATAAATGTATTCATGCCTCACCTAGATGCTGTGACTTTCTCATCTTTGTTGAACTCTGTAAATAAACATCTTTATTTGAAATTAGTTGTTCTGTCAGCTATTTTCTGTAAGCCCTGACGTACCCCTTGGGAAAATTAAGGGTTGCACAGCTGCTTTCACTTGTTTTGATGCTGCTTTTAGTGTCTAAATTTAGTCCAGTCTGTGCTAGTTCTGGCTCTGTTTCTGTGTTTCCCTCAGAGAGGTCAGTCCCTTACAGTCCATCATCATGAATGGGGATGCAGAAGCTTTGATGGACTTGGTGCGACAGCGGTCGAACAGCCTAATGGAGCCAAACAATGAAGGCTGGATCGCTCTTCATGAAGCTGCTTATTATGGACAGCTGCAGTGCGTCAGGATCCTGGTCAGAGGTCAGGCCGCTCAGCTGACTCCTGAGCTCAGGCATTAAAGGCGACTTAATCACTGATAAAACTTTAGTTTGTGTTTCATGTGAAGGTTGATTTTGTATTTCACATTTAAACTAATTTCTAACTTCTGCTTGAACTGAAGCTGAAGCTGACTTCAGTGCTGTTTCATTCACATGAAGAGGTTTATATTTCTCTGTCTGCAGTTTTCATACATAGAGGAAAAATGTGCTGATATGCAACAACATGTTCTGTTCCTTTATGGATTTGATCTGAGGGTAACATGAGGCTAACCTTCTACTGAATCCTGTTTTCTGTCTCCATCACCTGCTGTCAGTGATCAGATCAGTCAGTGACTCCTACACATTAAAATATTTATCAAAGATGGCCGTTGCTACTGAGTTAGTGAAGTGAAGCC
This sequence comes from Pterophyllum scalare, assembly GCA_024447675.2. Classification (NCBI taxonomy): domain Eukaryota; kingdom Metazoa; phylum Chordata; class Actinopteri; order Cichliformes; family Cichlidae; genus Pterophyllum; species Pterophyllum scalare. Next base: position 71,696 of record JAMQGT020012830.1, on the reverse strand, counting down.
ATTGCTGAAGAGCCTCATAGAAAAATGTTTGCTGTGCACTTCTTAGTGCAAACAAAACCAAGCAAATACACAACAAACAAAAGCACAGAAAGTGTGAGTGAGTGAGGTCACAGGGTTATACGGGTGGATAGCGAGGTGAGATCTCCGAACCACAGGATGGACTCTTATGTTGAGGAGACAGCACAGTGATGCTTCAATTTCACATATCATCAGGACAGGATGCATAAATTAAAATTTTATTAAAAATTACTTTTTATTTTATTATAACCCTGAGCTCCCTGAGAAATTACTGACATGTTAAAGAGAGTCTGTCATATGAGGCAGAAAACTGAGCATATAAACTGACAGCATCACTTCCTGTGATGTCATTTCCTGTCCATTTGAAGCATTTTTTTCCTACATATTAGGACAATATGCCATGTCTGACTTTAGCTCATGACAGATGCTTAGCAAAATATTCAGCCTATGGAAGAGTAAACACACTGAAGTGTTTTATAAATGGGGACATGCTCTATGAAGCACAATCTGACCTTTGACCTCTATCTGCACTCAGCTGCACCTGACTCAGTGAACAGGTGTACTTTGAAGCATGGGACTGCCCTCATGCTGGCTGCTGGGCGAGGAAACGTTTCCTGTGTTGAGTTTCTTCTGAAGCACGGAGCTGACCTAAACATCACCAACAAGGTCCGGGAGACACCACTGTTTGCAGGTGATCTGTGACATCACAGTGACATAATAATAATTAGGATAATAATATTCTTGATTTTAGGCACGTTTCAAGGTTGCCTTACACTAGGAGAGTTAAAACCAATAAACAAGAAGATATCAAAATAATAAAACAAGTTTACGGTATATAAAATAATTAAGAACAGAGGATTTGTGTGACAGACAGTTAATGGTTAGAGTTAAATTTAATTCAGTTCAGTTTTATTTAAGTGCTTTATATTGTAGGCAAAGACCCCACAATAATACAGAGAAAATCCAAAGGTCAGACACCTTCGTCTATGAGCAAGCACTTGGTGACAGTGGGAAGTGAAAGAGTAGTTGTAAAACAGCTAACTGATCATCTGCAGAGGAACGGTTTATTTGAAGAGTTTCAGTCAGGTTTCAGAATTCATCACAGTACAGAAACAGCATTAGTGAAGGTTACAAATGATCTTCTTACAGCCTCTGACAGTGGACTCATCTCTGTGCTTGTCCTGTTGGACCTCAGTGCAGCTCTGAAACTACTCTTTCAAGGATTTTGGAGAGTAAAGGAAGGTTGGAGATTGGCCTATAATTAGCTAAGACAGCTGGGTCAGTGATGGCTTTTTAAGTAGCGGTTTAATTACAGCCACCTTAAAAGCCTGTGGTACACAGCCAACTAATAAATGCAGACTGATCATTATATACTGAAGTATTAATTAATGGTAAGATTTCTTTGGGTAATAATAACAATGCCTTAGACTTATATAGCACTTTTCACAGTACCCAAAGATGCTTTACAATTCTGTGCACCATTCATTCACACCTCAATCATACTTGGTGGTGATAAGCTACCGATGTAGCCACAGCTGCCCTTGGGCAGTCTGACAGAAGCGTGATTGCAAATTTGCACCTACAGCCCCTCCGACCACCACCAAACACTAACCACATTCACACTTAGGCAATGTGGGTTAAGTGTCTTGCCGAGGGACACAATGACAGCATGTAGAAGGGGCTCGAACTAGCGACCCTACGAGTCTGAGGTGAGCACCTACCCACTGCGCCACTGCTACCCACTAGTCTTGTTGTTTCCAGCAAGAAGGGTGCCAGTTTAAAGAGGGGTGTTTTGAGATGGGATTTAAAGTGGCGAAAGAGTCAGCATTACAGATGACTGGTAGGTGGAAGTTCCAGAGGCATGGGGCAGAGCAAGTGAAAGCTGTAGGCCCCATGGTGGTCAAAGGGGTGGATGGCTCAGTGAGATGGATAGAAGAAAACTTGAGTGTGTTGATGTGCAGATGATGAGAGGTACTGCAGAGTGAAGTTCTGGATTACCTTAAATGTGAGGAGCTGAATCTTGAAATCAGTATTGTCACTCTCTTAAAATAATGGCCCATGTAAGACAAAAAACGGAACCAAGCATTGAAAATATGATTTAGTCAATAATAAAACTTTGTTAAAAAATGATATGATATTTATCCATGGCGTCAGCAAAGCTGCTGAAGGACAAGTGTCATGTGACTAATGGAGGGAGTTCTGGTGAGGATGCGAATGGCAGAGTTCTGGACTAGGAAGACCAAATAGAATGATATTAAAGTAGCTGAAGCAGGATGTAACTAAGTTCTGAGTGAGAATGGCAGTACTGCTGGTTGTGAGAGATGGATGGAGGTGATTAATGTTATGTAGACAGAAGTATGAGGACTAAGTGACTTTAAAGTGTGCTTGGGCTGAAAGTGTGATTTCAGAGCTGTCACCCAGATTCTTAACCTGAGCAGACGGAGAAACTGTGGTGGTGTCAGTGGAAAGGGAAAAATGGTTAACTCTTGATGAGGTGGATTTGGTGCAAATCAGGAGACCCTTGGTTTCATCACTGTTCACTCTGAGAAGGTTGCCTGAGAACCAGGTTTGATTTCCTGGAGGCAAACACAGAGGAAGGTGGGTGGGAGACCAGAGGTTGGTACTTGGTGGACAGGCAGAGCTGGGTGTCATCAGCGTAGCAGTGGCAAATGATTTGAATTTTTTGAGTTGAGTGAACTGAGTGTGGCCAGATAGATAGTATTCAAACTAGGGTGTGTCAGTGATTCCAGTAGAAGCTAGTCTGTCAAGATGAATGTTATAGGATATAGTGTTATTGTCCACAGTCAGCTGCCTCGCAGAGGTCATTAGTGATTTTTTTCAAGGTTGTTTCTGTACTATGAACATCACAGTAGTATAAGGTCATAAAGGTCAGTATTTGATTGAATAGTGCCACAAAATGCTGGTCTATATGTGTTCCAGCCTGTGAGAGCCCAAACGAAGCCATTGTGGAGCTGCTGCTGAGGTCAGGAGCTCAGGTGAACCTCTCCTGCATTCAGGGAGGAACACCTCTTCACGAAGCCTGCAGACATGGACGACTGAAGCTCTGCAAGATGTTACTGGATGCCGGAGCCAATCTTAAACTGAAAAACATCTACAGTATCCAGCCATTCTTCACTGCTGCACAGCACGGACATGCAGACATAATCCACCTGCTTGCACACAAAGGTCAGTCCTACATACCTGGATGAGAACTACCTTTACTGTCACAAACTGAGTGAGTATTTTTCAGGTGCAGATATAAATGCACAGGCTGGAGATGGAGCATCACCCATATACGAAGCCTCTAAGAACGGCCATATTTCAGCTGTGGAAGCATTGCTTACTCTGAAAGCTGACGCCAACCGAACCACAAAGTCTGGACTGCTGCCTCTTCATGTGGCTGTTCAGAACAACCATGCACGGTCTGAACGGCTTGCTGTTTTTTTTGTTGTTTTTTTTAACCACACAAGTTTGAACTCACCTTTTATTAAAACCATTTCTGGATTAAAGTGATAACACCTTGACAGCTGCATTCTCTATTTCCAGTGTCGTGTCCATGCTGATCCCAGTCACCAGTAGGGTCAGAATAAAGCGCTGTGGCATCAGTCCTCTGCACATTGCTGCAGAGAGGAACAGGGACGAAATCATAGAGCTTCTCATCGAGGCTGGTTTTGATGTCAATGCCAAACTGTCACAGGACTGGTCCAGAATTTATGAAGACCACCGAAGTACAGCACTCTACTTCTCGGTCTACAATGGAAACCTAGAGGCTACAGAGATGCTGCTGGAGGCTGGAGCCAACCCCAACCTGGACATCTTCAACCCACTGCTCATTGCTGTCCGGCTCAGTTGGGTGGACATGGCAGAGCTGTTGCTGAGGTACGGCGCTGACGTAAATGCTCAGATCTCCACGCAGCCTTCCTCCTTCCCATCGGGTATCCTGTTCAGCATGGATTGTCTTCCCATGCTCAAACTGCTGTTGGACCATGGCTGTGATGTGAAGTCCTGTTTCCAGTGTTCCTATGGCCAGAAACCACATCCTACCATTGCACCATCACGGCATCCCATTGAAGAACTGCAGGTCAGCACAGAATTGCCAGCACAGCATAGAATTCAGGTAAGTCAGAAATTTAAATAAAAACTGTGAGAATGTGTATGTATTTAAAAGTAAGTGTTTTCATCTTGTTTCAGTTTTGTGAGGCCATCTCCAGCTTGTCTTATTGCCTGACACCTGGTCCAATCATCTTGATGCTGCTGGACTACGTCAGTCACATCTGCCTCTGCTCTCAACTGGTTGGCATCCTAGAGAGTCATAGTGACTGGGCACTGATCAAACTAAAAGCTTGTAAGAAACCTAAACCACATGCACATGTGACAAGTTAGCAATAACATAATAGCCATATTTATTTGATGTATCACCTAGATTTGGAGTCAGAAAGTTCTTTCTTCAATGGATTTATATGTTGTATAAGAACCCTTTAGCAATCATCTTAAAAAATGGTGTAATCTCTGAACCAGTCACCTTGGACTGATCCACATGACAAAGATGTCCTCTACAACCTATATTATTTATATCGACCACTGAGCCACTGTAGAATCATTCCTTAAAGAGGTGATCCAAATACACTGCTATAGATAAATAAATAAAGGAACACCATTTATTCAGAATTCAACATCAAGTCATTTAAACTTCTGGGATATTGATCTGATCAGATAAGTATCAGAGGGGAGGTGTTCATCAGCTTCAGCTGCTTTGGTGTTTATGAAGTTACCAACAGGTGCACTAGAGGGGCAACAATGAGACACCCCCCAAACTGGAATGGTTTTACAGGTGGAGGACACTCACAGTTTCCCCTCCTCATCTTTTCTGACTGGTTTTCACTAGTTCTGCATTTGGCTAGGGTCAGGGTCACTGCTGGGAGCATGAGGCCATACCTCGACCCTGCAGAGGCTGCACAGGTAGTCCAACTCCTCCAGGATGGCACATCAATACGTGCCATTGCCAGAAGGTCTGCTGTGTCTCCCAGCACGGTCTCAGAGCATGGAGGAGACTCCAGGAGACAGGCAGTTCCTCTAGGAGAGCTGGACAGGGCCGTAGAAGGTCCCTAACCCATCAGCAGGACCGAGATCTGCTCCTTTGTGCAGGAGGAACAGGATGAGCTCTGCAGAGCTACAGAATGACCTCCAGCAGCCACTGGTGTGAATGTCTCTGAGCAACCAATCAGAAACAGACTTCATGAGGGTGGCCTGAGGGCCCGATGTCCTCTAGTGAGCGCTGTGCTCACTGCCCAGCACCGTGGAGCCTGACTGGTATTTACCATAGAAGACCAGAACTGGCAGGTCCTCCACTACCCTGTGCTTTCACAGATGAGAGAAGGTTCACCCTGAGTACATGTGACTGATGTGAAAGGGTCTGGAGAAGCCGTGGAGAACGTTATGCTGCCTGTAACATTGTTCAGCATGACCGGTTTGGTGGGGGGTCAGTGATTGATATGGGAGGCATATCCATGGAGATCAAGATGGCGCCAGTGTCTGTGGCCTGCCTTCTGTCACTACGAACTGTGGTTGTTTTACTGCTGTTTTGGTTGCTTGTTACACTTGTTACACTGAACGTCAACTCTCTACTGGTTTATGATCACCAAACACTCCTAAATATACATCAATCATGCGTACGTTGGGAACATGCAGAGGACCTTCTATCTTCCCCCTGCTTTGGGTATACCAGCTAACCTCCGCCGTTTTCCAGCTTTATCTGCACACAAAAGGTGCAGACATCATGGGAAATGCAGTGGCAGGTTGATAAAGCTTAAAACCAGTTTGGTGTGCTTTCCTGTCGCTTTCTCTGGATATACTGGGTCAGCATCTCTTCGTTTTACTTCGAGGCGCTTCTTGGATCCGATTGCCTCCTCTCTGGTTCCTGTGGTCAGCTCGGATGAGGTGCAACCTCTGCGGCCCTGAAGTGAACCTACGCAATCTGCGGCCTCTCACACGGGCCTGACAGTCGGCTAATGCTCCGGCTCCGGTCAGGATGGCGCTGGTAAATGCTAGATCGCTAGCCAACAAAACGTTTATCCTGATGGATTTCTTTACGTCCCATAGACTGGACTTTCTCTGTGTTACTGAGACATGGATGACTGTTGGTGAGTCCAGTGCTTTCTGTGAACTTTTGCCACCCGACTGCACTTATTTTAATTCTCCGAGGACGTCAGGACACGGTGGAGGCATAGCCACTGTTTACAAAGAACGATATAAGTGTAAACAGGTCAATCTGACATCTTATTCCAGCTTTGAAGTTAACTTATTTGAGTTTTGCTCTGCCTCCCCAGTGTTGTGCGCTGTTGTATACAGACCTCCCAAGTACTACAAAGATTTCATTCGTGACTTTGCTGACTTCTTGGCAGGAATAATGCCAAACTATGATTGGATTTTAATAGTTGGTGATTTTATTATTCATCTATTCTGTCCCTTAAAGCCATTGGCCAGTGATTTCCTACATCTTATTGACTCTTTTAATTTTGTACAGTCTGTGTCTAGTCCAACACAAGAACGTGGGCACACTCTCAACCTTGTTTTAACTTATGGTTTTACTGTTTCTAACTTGGAGGCTTGTGATGCTGCTTTTTCTGACCATATGCCTGTTGTCTTTGACATGCCCTTCTCTTGTCATATGGTGAAATCTTGCACTGCTACACAGCGCTGTCGTGTTTTTAATTCCTCCACTGCCGCTCAGTTCTCCACAGCCTTTAACGCTGCGATCAGACCCTCTCAGCTTTAATTCAGATGTCGAGGAATTTACCTCTCGTTTTAACTCGAACATCTCTAAGAGATATCATTGGTCATATGAAGCCTGCTGGTTCTCCAAATGACCCCATTCCACCTCGTCTTTTTAAAGAGGTCCTTTCCACCTTGACACCATATGTACTTAATATCATAAATGGGAGCTTAGCAAATGGTACAGTGCTTGCCAGCTTTAAGAACGCTTATTAAAAAACCTGGTTTAGACCCGTCTAAACTTTTCAATTTTAGGCCGATCTCCAAACTTCCTTTTCTTTCTAAAATTTTAGAGAAAGTTGTCTACTGCCAGCTGAGCTTATTTTTAAATAATCATGACACCCTGGAGGTGTTCCAGTCTGGTTTTAAATCCTGTCACAGTACTGAATCAGCACTGTTGTGGGTGTTTAATGACATTCTTTTATCCACTGACTCTGGTCACTGTGTTTCTTTGTTCCTGTTGGATCTAACAGCAGCCTTCGACACAGTGGACCATCACATCCTCCTGTCTCGTCTGAAAAACTTGGTGGGCATTAAGGGTGTCGTTTTAGATTGGTTCAGGTCCTACCTTTCAGAGAGAAGCTTTTGTGTCCATATTGGAGCTGCTGAATCTTGTGCAGTACCTCTTACATGTGGGGTGCCTCAAGGCTCTATACTTGGCCCTCTTCTTTTCTCTCTGTACCTACTTCCAATGGGATTAATTTTTAGGAGACATGCCATCGCATTCCACTTTTATGCTGATGACTGTCAAATTTATGTGCCACTGAAGCAGCAGAATGCATATTCTGCAAAACATCTTTTAGAGTGCATTGGAGACATTAAGGCATGGCTGTCCACAAATCTTTTGCACCTGAATTATAATAAGACTGAGGTCATGTTGTTTGGCCCTAGTGACACCTCCAAATTTAATGCTGATCTAGGTCCTTTGAGTCAACATCTGACACTGACAGCAACAAATCTGGGTGTAAAACTGGACAGTAATCTTAAACTTGATGCTCAAATTAAGTCAGTAGTCAAGTCCAGCTTTTATCAATTAAGACAACTGACCAAGGTGAAACGATTTCTTTCACTGCACCATTCTGAGATTTTAATCCATGCTTTCATCACTACTCACTTAGACTATTGCAATGCACTTTATGTTGGGATGAACCAAACACTACTCACTCTACAGATGGTACAAAATGCTGCTGTTCGACTTTTAGTTGGTGTCAAAAAATGTGAATGCATTACACCGATTTTAGCCTCACTTCACTGGCTTCCAGTTCATTTTAGGATTGATTTTAAAATTCTTTTATTTGTTTTTAAATGTCTTCATGGCCTTGCCCAGTCATATCTGTCTGACCTTCTCCACCTATACGTCCCTGCACGCTCCCTCAGGTCAGCTGATCTGTTACTGTTGGTTATCCCAAAGACAAAAAGGAAGATGAGAGGTGACCGTGCTTTTTCAGTCGCTGCCCCAAAACTGTGGAATGATCTCCCTTTGCATATCAGGCAGGCTGACTCACTCTCTGCTTTTAAGTCCTCTCTTAAAACACATTTCTTCTCTTTGGCTTTTAACTCTGTCTGAGATGTTGGTTCTTATTGTTTATTGCTTTAATTGTGGTTTTACTTTTTTTTTATATATGTATTTTAAACCTGTTTGCTCTTACTTGTGTACAGCACTTTGGCCAATGGCATTGATTTTAAAGTGCTTTTATGAATAAAGTTGAGTTGAGTTGAGAAATACACAGACCTCTACAGGCTAGGCAACAGCACCCTGACTGCAATCAGGTATCAGGATGAAACCCTTGGACCTGTCAGACCCTATGCTGCTGGACTGGGTCCTGGTTCCTCCTGGTAAATGACGATGCCCAGCCTCATATAGCTGAAGTATGCAGGCATACGTTGTCAGGCACGTTGTCAGGCATACATACAGTGGATACAGAAAATATTCAGACCCCTTTAAATTTTTCACTCTTTGTTTCATTGCAGCCATTTGCTAAAATCATAAAAGTTCATTTTATTTCTCATTAATGTACACTCAGCACCCCATCTTGACAGAAAAAAAAACAGAAATGTAGAAATTTTTGCAAATGTATTAAAAAAGAAAAAGTGAAATATCACATGGTCATAAGTATTCAGACCCTTTGCTCAGTATTGAGTAGAAGCACCTTTTGAGCTAGTACAGCCATGAGTCTTCTTGGGAATGATGCAACAAGTTTTCCACACCTGGATTTGGGGATCCTCTGCCATTCTTCCTGCAGATCCTCTCCAGCTCCCTCAGGTTGGATGGTGAACGTTGGTGGACAGCCATTTTCAGGTCTCTCCAGAGATGCTCAGTTGGGTTTAGGTCAGGGCTCTGGCTGGGCCAGTCAAGAACGGTCACAGAGTTGTTCTGAAGCCACTCCTTTGTTATTTTAGCTGTGTGCTGAGGGTCACAATCTTCATCTCATCAGACCAGAGAATCTTATTTCTCATAGTCTGGGAGTCCTTCATGTGTTTTTGGCAAACTCTATGCAGGCTTTCATATGTCTTGCACTGAGGAGAGGCTTCTGTCGGGACGCTCTGCCATAAAGAAAAACTTGTTGCATCATTTCCAAGAAGACTCATGGATGTACTAGCTCAAATACTCAATACTGAGCAAAGGGTCTAAATACTTATGACCATGTGATATTTCAGTTTTTCTTTTTTAATAAATTTGCAAAAATTTCTACATTTCTGTTTTTTCCCCATCAACATGGGATGCTGAGTGTACATTAATGAGAAATAAAATGAACTTTTTTGATTTTAGCAAATGGCTGCAATGAAACAAAGAGTGAAAAATTTAAAGGGGTCTGAATACTTTCTATACCCACTGTACATTACCCAGTCCATATCAGTATAGATATCCATCATGATTTTCCCCCATTGAGATCTGATGTGTTTTCAAAGGGATCCTTTAAGTTTTTTTGAGAAGTGTATAAACCTTTAGCATCTGTACCACCACTATCTCACACTTAAAAATCTAAAAATAAAAGGGTCATAATTCCATGTTTTGACACAGGAACAGAGATATTGCAAAAGAAACCAGGAACTCAGGAAATATGACATAACAGCACCCATGACCAGAACTAAACAAGAACCAAAAGCCTAGGAATGTAAATATGAAGACACAAACCAGAAACAACAATAATAAGACATTAAAAGACTCTGGGTCCTAGACCCATGGACCATGACATTTTCATGTGTAAAAACAATGAAGCTGCCTAATAATATGCTCAAACACTGAGGTAATACAATTAATCGAGCTTTCAAACTGCAGAAAGGTGCTGTTATTAGTTGGGTTTTTATATCTAATTTTATGTTAAATATCTTTTTTTTAATATTCCATATAATTCCTTTTAATTTAATAAAATGATATTCCACTTGTAAAAAAGTGAAATTACTGTTAGAATAGAAACTGGGTTTATATAACACTCTACTGGTTATTTTTGAGATTTAGTTTTATGATGGCAACTATAAACAATTAAGATGCACTTCCTGTGCCTCAGCATGTAATTCTGTTAGCAAATGGACTACAGCAGAAAGCTTCTAACAATGTTATAACAGTGCTCTGTTCCAACAAAACAAAAATTAAAAACATCTCACAATTAAACCAAGGGTACCTTAAATTTAGAGTAACACTGAACATGTCAAGTTTCCCTGGTGCTGCAGACACCTAATGTAAAGGTCTAAGGTGGGTGAACTCACAAGGCAGACTCCAAAGGAAGATTTAGATAGATTTGTTCACAAGTCCAACAAAACATGGGATAATACAAGGTCCTCTTGGGGGGGACCAGAATGCTCTTTGGGTCTGTTTCCTGGTTGTGAGTTATCTCATTTTTTTCTCTACTCCCGATAATCTGGGCACAGGGAAAAAAACACATTAAAAGCAAACCAGACAGCACAGAAAGAATTGCGGGCATGGAGCATGAGCAGTCAAACTAACTGTTTCATAGTCAGCGATCCAGTGAAGACTAGTTGCCACTTGTCTGCTTAAATAGGAGTCACGATGAACACATCAGGAAGAGCTGCGTGAGCTAGCCTCCAGCAACAGTCGGCTCAGTGGGCAGAGACCAAGACTAGCCCATCCCAGAACCACAGGCCAGAAAACAAACAAGAGATAGACAGACAAAAACCCCGGCAGAGTTTACTCTGGATGGCATTACCTTGGCCTCCAGCAACACTGTGAGGAATATTTGATGGAGATATGTCCTTCAATGCACATATTAAACAAATATGTAGGACCACTTTTTTTTGCATTTGCGCAATATTTATAAAATTAGAAACATCCTTTCTGAGACTGATGCTGAAAAGTTAATCCATGCATTTATTACTTCTAGGCAGGACTACTGTAATTCATTATTATCAGGCTGTCCTAAAAGCTCCCTGAAAAGCCTTCAGCTGATCCAAAATGCTGCAGCTAGAGTACTGACAGGGACTAGAAAGAGAGAGCAGATTTCTCCCATATTGGCTTCTCTTCATTGGCTCCCTGTTAAATCTAGAGTAGAATTTAAAATCCTTCTCCTAACATACAAGGTCTTGAATAATCAGGCCCCATCTTATCTCAAAGACCTCACAGTACCATATCACCCCAATAGAGCACTTCGTTCTCAGACTGCTGGCTTACTTGTGGTTCCTAGGATACTTAAAAGTAGAATGGGAGGCAGAGCCTTCAGCTTTCAGGCCCCTCTTCTGTGGAACCAGCTCCCAGCTTGGATTCAGGAGACAGACACCCTCTCTATTTTTAAGATTAGGCTTAAAACTTTCCTTTATGATCAAGCTTATAGTTAGGGCTGGATCAGATGACCCTGAACCCTCCCTTAGTTATGCTGCTATAGGCCTAGGCTGCTGGGGGGGGGGGGTGTCCCATAATGCACTGTTTCTTCTCATTCACCTTATTTACTCTATTTATACCCCACTCTGTATTTAATCATTAGTTATTATTAATCTCTGGCTCTCTTCCACAGCATGTCTTTTGTCCTGTCTCTCTCCCCTCAGCCCTAACCGGTCACAGCAGATGGCTGCCCCTCCCTGAGCCTGGTTCTGCTGGATATTTCTTCCTGTTAAAAGGGAGTTTTTCCTTCCCACTGTCGTCAAATATAATTAATTCATACTATAAGTAAATTTGTGTATAGCAAAGTATACCTCAGGGTAGTATCTTTCATTAGAGCCCTCATTGATGACTGTATGTTGAAGCATTGAGGAGTTACAGCCATTTGAAGTTTGCATCTCACAGGCTGGCTCACATGTGGCACATGGAGTCTCCATATGGCAAAACTAAGTCCACGCCTGGAGATCAACACACAAAAACCTTTATAAAACAGTAGGGTTTTGTGCTATCTTGATAAAATTTGAAATACACGTTGAAAAGACTTCATTCTACAGCTTCATTATATTTTCAAGTCCATACCTTCTACAGTTACATAGTTACAAACAGGAAAAATCTAGGCGAGGCAAAAATTGTCTAATTTTTCTGTGTTCAAAACTTAATAGCTACAAACTCATTACAGTTACAGCATTTTTGACTGCAAAAATGAAAAATATAGCTTGTCTTCTTCACAAAGAGACCAAGCTTTTGCATGTACTCCAAAGAGTTCAGGAACAGCAGTTGATTTAATTTGGGTATGCTTTTTCAGGCGTCTTTGGTGATTTTGGAGCGGTTAAGAGGTTAAATCTCTGGCTGGGGAAACAGCCTGCCTGCCCATTATGTTCGGGATCAGGAAAACTCAAGAATATCCTGATGGGATGTGAGACCAGCCTAACGCGATACACCCTGTGGCACAACCAGGTATTAAGCTGTCTGTTGAGTGATCTTGAGAAGCTGAGTGTAACCACTAATGCCATGCCTCTCAAAACCCAGACTAAATTCCCCCAGTTTACACCTTTCATCCAGGAGGGGTAGAAACATGTGGCAACACCATCACTTCCTCAACCAAGCCCAATGCATGGTGCCAGGAACTGGAAAATGTGCATAGACTTGGATCAGAGACCGTCATTCCAACCTGAGATTGCAGTAACCAACTTGCAGCCCGATTTGATCCTCTGGTTAAAGTCTTGCCAGTACACATTCCTCATTGAATTAAATGTCCCATGGGACGATGCTGTGGAGGTGGCATTTGAACACAAGAGGCTGCTGACACTGTGTCAAGAGGCTGGGAAGCTGAGGCCTGTCCACTTGAGGTGGGGTGCAGAGGCTTCATTGCAAGTTCTACCACAAGGCTCCTGTGGGAAGTCGGGATCAGAGGGCAGGCCCTAATGAAAGCACTGGCATACGTGGGGAAAGGAGATGTCATTGGCTGTTGTTGAAGGGGAAGGACCCCCTCTGGGCCTCCAGGGGACCACTGAAGAGCCAACTATTGTGGTACACACCCAAACCTGATCAACCTGTGGTGGGCCTGCCTCAGCAGAGGGTGTCTTGTGTTAAAAGACTCAAACACCAGATGGTAAATGGACTAGCTCTTATATAGCACCTTTCTACTCTGACTGAGAACTCAAAGCTTATACAGCACATTTACATTTACCCATTCATACAAGTATTTCCATATATAACTAAGCTAATGGCTTTTATTGTCTAACATCCACACACAGATACACTCCTACACTTGTGTCAGAGGTTCAGTATCTTGCCCAAGGATACTTTGGTATGCGGACCGGAGCAGCCAGGAATCAAACCACCAACCCTCCAGTTAGTAGGTGACCTGCTCTACTTCCTGAGCCACCCCGATCAGCTGATGATACTGAGGACCCCAGCTGATGATGTGCTGGGTTGGTTGCTCCATCTGATGGTTGAACATCTTTACTCTGTCAAAGAGAGCGCTGAATCTTCAGGGAAACACTTGAAACACCAAGTCCTATGTAAGGAATATGGGACTGCTCAAAGCTGAAGAAATACTGGAATACTGATATTACTGGTTTGCAGATAGCCTATGAAGCAAAAATGTGTGATATAGGTATATTTGAAGACATTACCGTTAAGTCAAAGCACTTCAATTCAATTCAGTGTTATTTACATATATTATAGGTATATAGTGCCAACAACAACTGTCACCTAAGGTAAAGACCCTATAATAATACAGAGAAAACCCCAACAGATGACCCCCAATGAGCAAGCACTTGGTGACAGTGAGAAGGGAAAACCTTATTTTTAAAAGAGAGAAACCTCCAGCAGATCCAGGCTCAGGGAGGGGCAGCCATCTGCTGTGACTGGTTGGGTGTGAGGGGAGAGAGACAGGACAAAGACAGTCAACCTTAGTCAACTACAGTTGACTAAGGTTGACTTTGGAGTCCTGCAGACCAAAGGGATGATAGTCATGGAGAAAAATGGAGGTGTCTTCAATTCTTGTATGGCTGAAAGAGATGGCCACTTATATTAAACTGGAGAAACTGACTTATATAATCAAAGAGAAAGCAGCAGAATTTGAAGACATGTGGAAACCTTTACTAGAGTTTCTGAAGTGCCAAAATGCATTTTTATATGATCTTGAGTCCATCCTTTCTCTTCTGCTTATCCAATTCAGGGTCACGGGTGGAGGCTATTCCAGCTAGTGTACAGGGTAGTAGCGAGAGACATTGTACACCCTGGAAAAGTTGCTACTCTGCCAACATAGAAAGACAGACAACCATTCACACCTATGGGTAATTTAGAATGACCTAACCCCACTAACTGCATATCTTTGTACTATGGGAAGAACCAGAGTGCCCAGGGAGAACCCACACAAACATGGGGAGAACACGCAAACTCCACACAGAAAGGTCCAGGTCAGATGGTGGATTCAAATCCAGGAGCTTCTTGCTTTGATGCAACAGTACTAATCACTGCACCACCCTGTGCTTAGCAACAAGAAGAGACATTTAGTTATTAAAATGGTGAGTGTGCTTACTTCCATTTGGGAGAAGCCATTTGAGTTTAATGAAAGTTGTTGTGTGAAGCCTGTTGTTTTCAGCATCTACATGCTGAACTGAACTCTAAATCTGATGAAAAAGTCTGAGAAATCAGATGGGTTTTCAGTTAGGGTACATGAGACTTAGATTAAGGCTTTCAGATGAATTGTAACTCTGTCTGGGTCTTTGGTTCATAGATAAGCTTTCTGTATCCTCCTTTATGTTCATTTTCCAAAATGGTTATGGCTCCATGGTTCCTAAAGGAGTTTCTCAGTTCCTAAAAAGTTTGCAGAAACTAATTCTCCAGAGTATTTTGACATTGCAGAACTCAAAGTGTAGTACCTGAAGTTCATCCTTGAAATGTTTCTTGTGAAGTTCTCCAGAGTTTGTATAAACTCTTCCTCTTGACAGAGGTGTCAGGAAGTTTCCACTTGTTTGTGGGTCCACAGAATAGAAGAAGCTTTCTGGTTTCTGAGTTCTCACAGTTACTCAGAAGTTTGTAGAAAAGCTGACAAGGTTTTAAACCTGTTCCCACAAATGTATGTTGATCCTTTTCAGCATTGGTCTGATTGCGATGTTGATACTGTTCTCCTCTCTATGTTCTGGTTTCAGTTCCTCCTCATCCTCTGATGCAGCTTTGCAGGCTGAAGATTCGACACCTGGTAGGAGTCCAGCGACTGAAACTGCTTTTCACACTGCCACTTCCTGGCAGACTTATCCGCTTCCTGCACTATGATGTCCAGTGTCATAGCATGTAACCACGAAGTGAGATTAATGGCTTAACAAACCGTGTCGAGCTTAAAGTCAGAGTTTTCTGGGTCATTAAAGTGGCTCTCTTTTTACCAGGCTAAATGACTATGGTAACTGATTCTGAACACATCTGGTCAGGAGCAGGTCATTTTCAGAGTTTTGGTTTAATATTTTCTGAAAGTGGCTCTCTTTTTCCCCGATTCTTTTTTTCAGCATGTTCCATGTGATATAAATTCTCTGCTGTGGGAATACATATATGTGCAGCTTGTTACTAGAACCACTGAATGAAGCCAAACTCTAAAATTACAGTAGCTCAAACTGTGCATCACATTGTTACTGAATATGCATGGATTCATTTAGTGTTGCACCAAATGTATAAATGTTGTTCTGTTCGATGCTAATCTGCTGTTGAGTCTCTTTGACACTGCTGGATACACAGAACACACAACAAGAATACCTGTTCAATCACACTGACTTCATCATTCACTGCAATTCAAATGTTTATTTTATTGCCCTGTATGCTAAATCACCAGATTAACCTGTTTCTGCAGCATGCACCTCTCTGCTTTTTTTACTGTTGGATTTTCATGTTCTTAAAAGATTTTTCTCAACATCATCTTCATTCTATGATTATGTCTCTTATTGGAGCAGGTGGCACTTGCAGGGTTCATTTTAAGTGGAAGAAGAGTCATATGACCAGCAAAATGCCCCCTTTTTTGTGAGCATGTTCAGACCCTGAAGCAAAGAGCCTAGTTGAACAGAGAAAGTTGATGACCAGTTATCTCTGACTGGGGCTTTAGGTTCTGTTGAACCAGGTAACACTTGCCTGGATATGTTAAACTTTGTTTGTAGCCACACCCCTCTGAAGAAAACTTTGAGACCGTTTGAGAGAATTTAGGACACCGTGATGTAACTCATTTGATGTTTCTAAAGACATAAACATCTTTCATTAAGTTTCTCTGTCTGTGTTGACTCTTTTTGAATGTTCATTTTTCACCTGACTCAGAGTTTTAAATCAGAAAGAGTTCAAAGCAGCAGTTGCCTCAGGGTAGTTTATATTGTAACATAGATTCCCTACAATGTCTGATTAGCAGAGGTAGCAAAAGTACTGACATTCTGTACTTAAGTAGAAGTACAAGTACTTGTGTTAAAAACTACTCTGGTAAAAGTTGAAGTACTGGTTCAACTTCTTTACTGCAGTAAAAGTATAAAAGTACAGGCTCTGAAATGTACTCAGAGTAACAAAGTAAAAGTAGTTTCTACCTGCTGTCTTTGTGTAAAGCTGACTGAAGCTCATTATATATTATAATAATAATCCATGAGAATAGAAACGTTATTCCAGTCTGAACTTTAATCCTAATCAATGCACTCAGCTTCAGTCTGTTCTGCAGGACACAAACTGTGAAAGGGAATTTAAACTCAGCTCCAGTCTCTGTGTCCTCCATAGCAGAGGGTGGCTGTGCCTCCACCTAAACACCAACCTCAGGGGCTCCAGTGGGACTCAGAAGGTGGAGGACCCCTAAGATCAGCTGTAGTGGCTCTGCATGGGGAGGAGAGCCACAGCTTTCTGTTGTAAGCTCCAGTAAATAAATTACCTGCCGCATGTTACTCTTTTTATGCTCACTCCCAAGGGCGTAACTCTGGGTCCAACACTGGCGGGGTTAAGCTCTCTGCCTATTTATTTATTTATTAAATCATTTACTTTTCTAAAAGTGTCTGATACACAGCGGCATAGTTATTAAATCATCAGCTAACAATACATATACATTTACCTCATTTTGATTTTTCCGCTTTTTACAAGGGGGTGTTGGTCGACCAACAATGAAAAATTGTTGGTTGTCTGCTTTTTGGCGCTCTTTTAATTTTTTCGAACTTACACCCACTCCCCAGCAGCTGCTTCCACAAGCAAACGGTGAACCAAGTTTTTGTGGGGTGGGGGTTTACGCTGCTAAATGATTAAACATGCTAGTATTTTACCCAAAATTGATAAAGAATAAAGAAAATTAACATATTATTCATGTAAGATGTTTTTTGTAAATTGAAATGATGTGACTTTATTGGGGGGGGGGGTTATAGTGATTGGATCAGATTATTGGGGGGGTCATAACCCCCATCTCCCCCACAAATTACGCGCTTGCTCGCTCCTCTTCAGTAGTGCTAGCTAAATGCTGAAGTACTGCAAGCACAACTTAGGGACATCAGGGGTCAGGCCCGCTGTAACCCCTGATTATAGCGCTGTAAATGATACATTAATTATATGGTTTTGCCTTTTTAATGTCTTTACGTCAGTACGATTGTCTCTTATATGTTATTATTCCTCCGTTTAGGCTCAGATCATTTGATGTTTGATGGCGCACTGACCGGAAATGCAAACATGTTAAACCTAAAGTAACAAACTTGTTTTGCAAATGTAAGAAGTAGAAGGTACAGATACTGAAGAATGTAGGGCGTGTTAGGGATTATTTTTTACTCAGTGAATAAAGGACAAATGTTTCAAAGTAAACTCCAGTAAGTTAATTAATAAACAGTGGATCAACCAAATAATGAACAATTAAATAATACAGTAGACTGAGAGCAACAGATAGATAATGCTAGACTAACTTCTCTGTCTCAGTGCATCTTATCCTGGAGGCCACAGAACGTACAGTTAGAACATCACCAACGTCACCATGTTCTGTTATTAATCTGGACAAGATTGATAAATGACTAATTAAAGATCATCAGGAAGATAATGTGCTTTATGACTCCACTGCTGCTGAGAGGAATCTGGGTCATCAAAACCAGCTTGGACGAGTCTGAAGAGAAGGCGACTCACAGCGCCCAGAATGATACAGATAGATAAGAGGCAGTATGAAGATGTTATGGTGAGACAGGAACACACAGAGCACACTCTGACTCTGGGTCCACACATGCATGTGTGTCTTTGTCTGATTCTTTAATATAACAAATGTCTTATTCTTTTTTAATTAAAGTGTTTCAGGTGTCCTCCTTCACAAAAAGCCCGATTACCTGTCAGGAGTAAAAGTAAAAAGTAGTCAAAAAAATAAATACTCAAATAAAGTACAGATACCCGAAAAATCTACTTAAGTACAGTAACAAAGTATTTGTACTTGGTTACTTCCCACCTCTGCTGATTAGTTGTGGAGCAGGTTAGATCAGCAGTTACCATTGTGATGTGTAACGTGAAGACAAATAATGTTGCTTCTGATCTGCTGTGAGTGTGTTGGAGAAATTCTCGTAGACAGAACCTTATGAATAATATGGATTTTTACTAAAAGAATAATATCTTATGTTCGTCTGGTTGGCGAACGAGAGGAAAAAAACAATCGTCCTGCTCGTCAAATAAGAGGGTTACGAGAGTTTTATACCTTCATATCCACACCCACATCTTGGTTTGCATCAAACATGATATCTTATGGGGAACAGGGCCTCTCATCTCAGAAAAAAGGCTTCATATCATATATATCCCCTAGAACAGTAAAAACTGCCATAAAACTCAGATACTACACGTACTCCAGGAAGTAGACCACCTTCATAATCCTGAAATCCCAGTTTTAAACCTGAAGTTAATCCGCAGCTCTGTGCAGGTGTGGGATTATTTTGGGAAGAATCAGTTTGTGAAACAGCACTTCATCAGTTGTTTGTGTGATTCTGTTTCATGTGACTCCATCTGCAATGTTATAAGCAGTGAAGAGGTCAGCCGGTCAACAAGCTCTGACAGCTGCTTCCTAAAATAAAACTTAAGTAACACCCCCACCCCCACCCTGGGGTCAGACTCCATTACAGACAGACGGAGGAAAACACAAAGCTTGAACTGAGAGGAAACACTGGATTTCTGACAGCAGTAAACAGCTTCATCGACTACCGCTGTTACACTGAAGTCTGACCTGCTTGTTTATCAGGGCCCTATACTACGAAGCAGGATTTTGGCTTATCCAGGTCATTTCAGGGTTAACCCTGGGTTTTCTGCACTACGACAGCGGCTCACTGTCTTACTGGGTAAGTCGCCATGTTAACTTATCTTGCAAACCTAATTGGAGCAGGTTAGGTTCCAGATTAGAAATCAAAAGGTATGAAATCACTTCCCACTCACCAGTTAATTGTTCAGAAAATGGTGTCACTCAGACCTCTGCCATGAGAGTCGGAGTGTCTGAAGTTTTTCAGTAGAGTCTAAAATCTGAAATATGATCCTGTCATGGGCCTTTGCCCAGTGTTTTGTGTTTGGTTCTTCCATTGTTGTGTCTTCTGGGTTCTAAGTTTACTCACAGTAAATTCTCAGTTTGTTATCATCCTTTGAGTCTGCTATTAGTTCTAGTTAGTTGTATGAAATTCTTGTGACCCCTGTCTCTGTGTCTGTCACTCGTCTCTTGTGTTCTAGATTTTCAGTTTTGTCATGGTCTGGGGTCCGTGTGATCCTGTGTGTTTTTGTTTTGGCTTTATTTTGTCTGTTTCTTTTGTTGTGGGGTTTGGTTATGTTTGATTCTCTAGTTCCTTGTGTTTCCCAGTGTTCAGTGTCATGTCTGCGTCTCTGTTCCCTTGAGTCACTTCCTGTTTTATTTTGACAGTCTCATGTTCCCTGTGCTTTGTTTAGTTTTGCTTCCCTGTGTCATTAGGTTCATTTGTTTCACCTGTTGTTCCCTGTTGTTTCCCACTCACCCTGATTTCCTGGTTTGTATTTAAGCCCTCAGTTTTTCTCTGTTCTTTGTTGCGGTGTTGTCATTGTTACCGTCAGTGTTTCCCCTTTGTAGCTGTGTGTTTTTCAGTTTAGGTTTTGTTCTGTAGTTTCTCCCGGGCTTCCTTGTGATCTTTGTTCTTGCCCTGGTTGAGATTTTGTTATGTGTTTTGACTTTTGAGCCTCCAGTAAATAAAAACTGTTTGACTTTAGCTCTTTTGAATTGCATCCTAGCCCAGCACAAAGCCACAACTGTGAGTTGTGCTCCTTGTGTTGCATCAATCCATGTTTCTGTTTTCGTACCTTCCCTAGTCTTGCCCCTGTCTGTGTTTTATCGTCAGCCCCTCGTGTGTCAACTCGGCTCTGATTGTTTTCTTTCTATGTACTTGCTTTCCTCTGTTGTGTTAATTTCACGCTTGTTGTGTTTGGTCACTTTGTCTTATTTTGGCAGTCCTGTTCTGTTTTGCTTCCTTGTTTCTTTAGTCTAATTCTGTTCACCTGTGCTCACCTGCTTTCTCTCCTCTTCCTAATTACCTTGTGTGTATTTAAGTCCTCACTTCCTTCCTGGCTGTGTGTCCTTTGTGTTTCTTCTGTGTTATTTGTGTTTGTATTTTTGAGAAGCACCTGCAGCAATAAAGCTTGTTGTTGTTTCAAGTTAAAGTCTCTCCTCCCACATCCTGCATTTGGGTCCACACAGCCAGAACATGACGGATCCTAAAACAGGACACCTGCACTGTACTTGCAGACCTCATATCAAATGTGTACGTAGACTAAGCCTAAGTTTGAATTCTGTTTTAATATTCAGGCTTTACTCTCAAACCCTTAAACAGCAGCTGACAAAATCTAAACCTGTCAGCAGCAGCAGGTGATGTTTAGGGTGTCACTTTGAAATCAGCTGGATGTGCCACGTTTTCACTGATTCTTTTATTTATAGCAATGTCTAAAGCTCAGTGTAGATTTGCAAACTGTGTGTCACATTGTCACGGGAATGTGTGTGTATTAATTTGGTGATTAATATTGCACGCCCCACTTTTCAGTTTTTTATTTGTTAAAAAAGTTTGACACATCCAATAAATTTCATTCCACTTCAAGATTGTGTCCCACTTGTTGATTCTTCACAAAAAATTAAAATTTTATATCTTTATGTTTGAAGCCTGAAATGCGGCAAAAGGTTGAAAAGTTCAAGGGGGCCGAATACTTTCGCGAGGCACTGTAACTAACATGGTCCACAGCTTGACGAGCTGATTTTGGGACTCTTCTTGTGGCCTTTGGAGGTAGGTGGAAGCAAGTGAAACAGTAGAATGGTCACTGTCCCAGCCTAGAGGAAAAATAGGAAGAGACACATTCAGATGATGCATAACTGATATTTTAAAGAGAAGAGTGAGCCAAATTAACCAGACCCAGCTGTTATTCTGCGCAGACAAGACCTCTTTAATGTGCTCATTAGAAGTCAGTTTTCTGCACTCTGTGAGGATCCTTGGTTTGAAAAAGTAGGTAATTTTGCCAAAAATCTGCCCGACACCTTCTCTCCAAACATTATGGTCTTAGTCAATCTACAGAAGAATATGTATTTTATACTATTTCAGGTTAAAAGTGTATACTTTGAGTGATAATTCACTTAATAATAAGTTGTTTGTCTTACCAAGCCAGTGATGTTAAGGAATCGTGGGAAGACATCCAAGACTGTTGATCTTGAACCAGTGTTTGACGACACTGAAACGTGGCCCTCATCTTAACTCTGACGGCTGATTCGTCAGTTGAATGTTTCAAAAAGGATATTGCTTCATGACACTCCTCACCAAGCAGCTGCTTATCAGTGCAGGGAAACTCTTTCTTTCTCTTTGGACCATCTTGATAGGCTGTGCTATCATAGGATATATTAAAGAAATTGCTTTACTGATATGCAACATCCTAAAATGAATGTGCTCTTTTAAAACATTTTTAAAGTATAAATATGAATATTGACATCTTACCCATGAATTTCAACCATGTTGGCCACGAGAAGGTTTACCAAACGTCTTCTTGTGCTATCCGTCAATGTTCTCAGTTTATTGTATTCATCCAAAATAACCTGTCCACCTGGTTTAGCCTGGACAGCATTTCTCACCATCTAAAAGATTAACCATCACAAAGTCGGAAATTTCATCAGTCTTCATCAACATCAAACTCAACAAACAACCCACAGTTTAACAGCAAAATATCGTTGTGCGTGATGTTTTACATCATTTGTTACAAAAGCTGCACAGCTCTTTTGCTGCTTCCCGCTGAGCATGTGTTCTCGTCCCTCCGTTTGTGTGAACAGTCACTGTGGCATCAGATGAATCAGAGGATGCTTGCAAGGAGTCTCCAGAAACTGACAGAGATGAATTGTCTGACATGGTTGATTCCAATGAAGTGGATGATAAATCATGTTGAAGCACAACTGGAAACAGTTGAAAAAATGTGTACAGAAAGTGGAAAAATAATTAGTTCTAAATACTTATTTATGATCTACTCCTTCCTCAACAAGGCTGAGCCTCACCTGTTGACTTCTCAGTTGTCACCCTAACAGGTTCCCTGCTTGCAAAAGATCCTCAAACACATCTGCATCGACTTCTGTCCCTGATTCATCTGTCAAGTGTAGTTCAGTCTCAAGTGGAAGATCTAGCTTCTCAATGACTGATAAAAATATTATATATAGAGCAATGGAAACACTTACAATAAAAATATTACCAGAAATTTAACATTTTAAGTCAACTTCTAAAAGTACTAATGTAATTTTTTTCACAGGACATTACAATTAGCTACCGTAAACACAACTCCATAAGACATTTATCACAAATTCAACAGGTATTATAGCAAGTAGTCCATTTCAATTCAATTCAATTCAATTTTATTTACATAGCGCCAAATCACAACGAACAGTCGCCTCAAGGCGCTTTGTATTGTGGGTAAAGACCCTACAATAACACAGAGAAAACCCAACAGTCAAAACGACCCCCTATGAGCAAGCGACGGTGGGAAGGAAAAACTCCCTTTTAACAGGAAGAAACCTCCAGCAGAACCAGGCTCAGGGAGGGGCAGTCATCTGCTGTGACCGGTTGAGGCTGAGGGGAGAGAGACAGGACAAAAGACATGCTGTGGAAGAGAGCCAGAGATTAATAATAATGATTAAATACAGAGTGAAGTATAAACAAGTAAATAAAGGTGAATGAGAAGAAACAGTGCATTATGGGACCCCCTCAGCAGCCTAGGCCTATAGCAGCATAACTAAGGGGTGGTTCAGGGTCGTCTGATCCAGCCCTAACTATAAGCTTGATCAAAAAGGAAAGTTTTAAGCCTAATCTTAAAAATAGAGAGGGTGTCTGTCTCCTGAATCCAAGCTGGGAGCTGGTTCCACAGAAGAGGGGCCTGAAAGCTGAAGGCTCTGCCTCCCATTCTACTCTTATGTACCCTAGGAACCACTGATCCCCCTGCATTTACACAAACACTTTGGACTACACGCATACTGATGCCAACCTTTCTGAAGAAATGTGTTGAAGTCGTTATAACCATCTTCAGTCTCAGCCACTTTGACATACTTCTACGTTTCTCCAAATCTCACCTTCACCAAGGTTGAACAAACACGTCACAGATACGTTGGAATTCTGGGAGCAACTCTGTCAGGTGTTGATTTTAAACTCAACACCAGATGGAGTTGCTTAAATTTAACTCCCTGGAATAACACCAACTCCTTTGGTAAACTAACACTCATATCGTTGATCTAGACTAAAAAAGTGTTGAATTAACCGAACCGAGACAATGACGAGGACACAAACAATAGTGATGTTATGTCTTGTACTGAAGCCCCGAGGCCTGTATCAAGCAAAAGTGGGCGTGTCCATATGAAGCTTCTGTCGAGCCCCGTATCGTTTTTGAGAAAAACCTGACAAAAGCCAAACGAGGCCCCGTTTTCTGAAATCATGTGACTGCTTCATTATGTGATTCGAGTTGCTGAAAAAGATGTGGGAAACAGAGGAAGTGTTCTGGGTGATTTGAGTCTGATCCACTGCTTTTGTAAGAGCCACTTTATAAGAAGTTGATCTGAAGTTTGTTTAAGGATTATTACTCATTTCTAGCTCCTGAATCACGGTTCAAAAAGATTTGTGAATGTGCATTTGAATGTTGTTAATGCTGCTCCTTTTGATGTAACAAGTGACGTCAGATGTGAAAAGGTTTTGGAGGGCTGCATTAAGCACGGGAGCATACAGTTTTTCTACCGTGTGACTATGTTGTGATTACTACGAAATAAATGTCTGAAGTCTGAACAACTTCTACTGTCATACGCGTCTGGATTAAGTTACTGTGCTTGCAGCCCAGAAGTGGCATGGAAAAGACTAAAGAAACGCCGCTACAGTTATAGCAGCAGAATCAGAAGCCCCTGTACAAATTAAAATTTCAGTTTCAGCGCCCCTGCTTCTTCAGTCTTCTGTGAGAGTGTTTTCTAAGGCTGTGGAAGTGATACCAAAAAGGAATCAACTGACTCCCAACATTGTCAGTTTTTTTTATTAGTGAATAAAAATTAATAAAGCACCTCCACCTCCACCCATGCACTTCCTGTAACCCTTTATCCACAAACACACCACACACTTTCTCTATACTATACTGTATACAGTGTTTTGATATATGTATGTGTATAAGTGTATTGATATATATTTTTAGAATATAGTGTTTGCTATCTAATTTACTTTTATTTCATCTTTCTCTGTACTTTAGCTACTGTAATGAGCAGATCTCCACGTTGTGGGATCATTAAAGTTTTATCTGATCTTGTATTTTAGTAATTTACCATGATCAGTATAGATTTATTTAATCTGGCTTTACAATAACTTAAATGGAGATTTTGACAAAATTGCATAATGATGCTAAAAGATCAGTCAGCCAACAGAGCAGCAGGGATGCTGTACATCAAATGTCCAGCAGATGTCGCCACTCCTAAATGAGCTGTTAAACGAGGCTTTGTGTGATCAGGCATTTGGCGAATCAGTTGGCTGGAAAGATTCAACACATTCACGGGGACTCATTGTGCCATCATCAAGAGGGCTGATGAGGGGAGTGGAAACAGCTGGGAACACAGGTGAACCAAATGCCACTAATGACAAAAGGGAAGAAAAACAGAATGCAACACACCGGGACCACAAGACTATCAAAATAAAACAGGAAGACAGACAAAGAAACAAAGACACGGACTAGACACCGGAGTAGAGAAACAGGGAAACTAGAAATCAAAACATGACCAATAACACAACAAAAGAAACCCAGAGCAGTAAACACAATTCAAAAACTAAGCACAAACAAAAAACAGTGGGTTATAAGGACCCAGGACCATGAACATAAATACACACACACACCAGGTAATCAGGAAAAGAGAGATAGCTGGGGAGAGCGAGGCACAGGAAGCAAAACTGAACACAAGGCACATGGGACAAGGAACTGTCAAAATAAAACAGGAAATGAATAACGAGAAGACAGAAATGCAAACTAACACCTGAGGAGGCAAGCATACTGAAGGAAAACAGACACTACACAAAGGGAAAACACAAACTCTAAAGCTATCAGGAACGGATACAAGATAAACATAACTCACAGGAAAAAAACAGGAAGTGAAACTAAACACAAAACATGAGACAAAGGGCCAAGACACAGGGGGAAAAAAACAAAGGGAAACTAGAATGAAGTACAATAACCATATCTAAAAGCAGAATCCAAAAACTATAACAAACCAAGAATCTTAACATTAAGGAAAACTAAGAAACACAACTAGCAAGTTAACGAGAACAGAACCTCACAGAAAGAACACAAAACACTGGGCCCAGGACCATGACACTAAGACGGCTCCTGTGGGTGGTGGGCCTACAGGAGGGTGGGCCCATGTCGCATCTTCAGGCTGTGCCTGGCTGAGCGCCACGGGCTAATGACACTCTCCCTCAAACTCCCTCCCCAGGCCTGGCTTCAGGGTGTTGCCCTGGAAACCCTATACCCAGCAGGGTAAACCGTTCCCTTGATGTATTTTCCATAGGGGTCATTGGGAGAACATGCTTGAAATACAAGAATCAGTGAAAACGTGGTGCTTCTAGCTGATTTTAAACCAAAACTCTAGATATAACCGGCTCCTGACTAGGTGACGTGTTCAGTATCTATTGGAGATTTAGATTTAAATCCATGGAGATTTAGCCAGGTGACACAGCTCACTAACCCCTTTAATTTGACTTGGTAGTTACACCCCTTTGGACATCGACATTTTACGACATTTGACTTTGGACTTTAGGTTTATGTCTTCAAGTGTTACCAGCGTGTATTTATTTAGTATCCAATATTTCTCTGTTTGAACCCAGTACTTGTTGGAAATGATGATGGTCATTATGATCATGATGATGGGGAGCTTATGCTTTCATTGTTGCAGTTGAAGCTTGTTGTAGTTTTTTGATCAAACCCCTACAGTGAGTACACAGTACAGTGAGTCTGTAGAAAATATATTCAGAAAGACTTTGCAAAGCAGCTTCTATTACATGATAAGACACTGACATTAGGATCAATAAGTGTCTGTCCTGTTTGTTTCAGTGCCATCATGGCAGCTCCCAGGATCTCTCGCTCCACTTCGTCTGCTTCCAGTCTGACCTTCGATGATTATTCTCTCTATAGTAATCTGAGTGAAGATGAGTTGCTGCAGCTCGCCATTGAGCGCAGCCTGACCGACATACACCGCAACACTGCCACCACCAACACCACCACTGTAAACACTGCTAACACCTCGAATGCTGCCAACACTGCCAACATCGCAAACATCTCTAGCCCTGCCCAGCCTCCTCATTGCTGTGACAAACTGAACGCAGCAGCCAGAAACACAAACCAACATGATCACAGCTCCCTTAATTCTCTCCCAGCCCAGGCCACAGCACACTACAGCTCACCAAACCCTCCAACCGAGAAGCCTCCTGATCCGTGAGTAACCTCCATTTTTAGTCACTCTTGACCAAAAGCATGTGGACAGCTGCACATGTTCTAGGCTTCAGCTAATTGATGAGTCTCATGTTTGTGTGCTAGCATGCTGAGCGAAATGTTTGGGTAGAAAAAAAAGAAAACTAGGTCTGCAGCACAGGGACCTCAGTGATGTACTTTTATACTGGGAACACTGGACCCACATTTTCCCAGTCACTGATGATGACCCAGACACACCTACTGGGCATCAAAACACAAGGAAAACCTGCCCAGCCAGCAGCCAAAAAAGGCAAAAGAGGGTTATAGGACAGCCACAGAAGCAGCTTCTTTAATGCAAACCTGCTCAGATTCAAGACTCAGACACCTCAGTGAGCTGAAGCATTGAAGAATGAATGTGTGGGGTTGGCTACAAATTTTAAGCCCCCTGTCTGACCTCTTATTAGCTCCAGGCCTCTTTTCTGTGTTCCGATTGGCTGCTGACATTGTGACTGTGCTTTGATTGGCTGTGGTATCAACAGGAAGACATTTGATGGAACAATCAGTCTGTTTGTGACGGGTTCTGGGAAGAGGATGGTGGCATATCGCAGACATGATGGCAGTCTGGTCCACTTCTGTCCAGAGCCTGAAGAGTGAGTTCAGTTCTCTTCATAACATGTACAACCACCCGACTCACCTGTGAACACTACAGGTGAAACAGGTGTTCAGGTACACAGGTGACTGAGTGGTCTTGTTGCTGCAGGGAGGAGGAGCCTTTGTTCAAAGCCATCCGTGAAGGTGATGCGAGCAGAGTGAAAGTGCTTGTGATGTGCCCAGCAACAAACCTGATGCTGCCGAGTAAACCAGGCTGGCTGGCAGTTCACCAGGCAGCGTGGTTCGGCAAGGAAGCTTGTCTGCGCATGTTGCTGTCTGGTAGGTTCACATGTAGACACAGTGCACACCTGAGCACACCTATAATCCTGTCTTTGGTTTGAGCAGCTCAGCCTGGGATGATCAACAAGAGGACTGAGCGCGGCGAGACGGCGCTTCTGGTTGCCGTCAGCAGAGAGCATCTGGAATGTGTTGAGGTGCTCCTGGGAAGAGGAGCTGATCCTGACATCCCAAACTATGACAAAGAGACACCACTGTATAAAGGTAACAGAGACAGGACACTCATGGTAAAGAGACAAAAGCAACAAAAAATGATCCCGCGAATATTACTAAAAAGTACTGACCTGTATTCAAAGTAGGATTTTTACTTCATCTGCAGAAATCTTTATTTGAAGGTCAGACTCTCTTCGACCTTCAGCAGAAACAGCTTCATCGGGTCCCAAAAAAAACAACCAATTAGACCTGGATAAAATAAGGCCAGTTTAATCTACCCAGAGGATATAAAACAAGCAGTCATACTAGCAGGAGAAGAAGAGTCAACTGGTAGTGATGAGAATTCTTTGACCATCCAACAGAGAATGACTAATTTAATCTAACCCTAAAGGGTGATGCCTACTTGGCACCACTAATTCAAGTCACCTACACCTGGTTCCTGTTTTGGTGAAATATCCCTTTAATTACCTGTTTTCCAACTTGCAGCCTGTGAGAGGAGTAACCCAGCAGTCGTGGCGGTGTTGCTGAACCATGGCGTTGCAGTGAACAGTCGCTGCATTCAGGGCTGGACAGCGCTGCAGGAAGCCGTGGGCCGAAACAACGTGGAGATCTGTGAGATGCTCCTGAAGGCTGGTGCCAAACACAACATCACCAACATGTATGGCATCACGCCACTGTTCACCGCTGCTCAGAGTGGGCAGCTCGCCACACTGCGCTTTCTGCTTAAACACGGTAAATGAAGTGGTTAAGTAACTTGTTACATGCTGAACATTTGTCCTGCCACTGACCTGAATCCACTTCTGACCCCGCCCCATCTCCCTACAGGTGCTGACATCAACAGTCAGGCAGCTGACGGTGCCACAGCTCTGTACGAAGCCACTAAAAATGGACATGAGCAAATTGTTGAGCTCCTGATTTCCCAGAATGCTGATGCCAACAAACCAGGAAAGAGGGGACTGTTACCACTTCACATCGCTGCTCAGAGAGGAAACGACATGTAAGTACAATATGAAATATTTGCTGAGGTGTGTTCAGACTCACCTTGGTTGACACTGAATAAGGGCATTGACCCATGGTGAGTCTGGATACCTCAACTCAGCTACAGGTATGTGTTATTTGTTCAGGATGTAGGTGTCCAAAGTGATTTTAGGCCATGTCTGGTTTAAAGAGCATTAATCAGTGCTGAGCCTTAAGTGGCCTGGATATTTCTAGCTGCTTCTGGTAGCTGCCGCGTTTTTCTGTGTGAAAGAGGAGATTCTCTGCTGAGCTCTTCTCAGGTGTACTGAAGGAAGAGTTCCTTTTCTGTTTTCAGTTTTGCTGAGTCAGAGATTTGGGTTTTGGGAGAAACTTCTCTCAGATGTATCAGGTGACATTAAGTCCTGTGTGTTTCCTGTTCCCAGCATAGTCTCAATGTTGATCCCAGTCACCAGTAAGGCCAGAGTCCGGCGAACTGGCATTAGCCCGCTGCACATGGCGGTGGAACGTAACCGTGATGATGTCCTGGAGACTCTGATTGAGGCAGGCTTTGACGTCAACGCTCAGCTATCGGAGGAACAGTCACAGTTGTACGAGGATCGCCGCAGCACGGCACTCTACTTCGCTGTCATCAACAACAACATCAGTGCTGTTCAAATGCTCTTGGCTGCGGGCGCTGACCCAAACCTGGATGTGTTCAAGCCTCTGATGGTGGCGGCAAGGCAGGGCTGCATCCAGACTGTCACCCTGCTTGTGGAACACGGTGCTGACATCAATGCCACCATCCCCACCCACCCCACCACCTTCCCTGCTGTCTACATGTTCTCCATGAAGTACCTGCCCATGTTCAAGTACCTGCTGGACCACGGAGGCCACGCCCTCTCCTGCTTTGAGTGCACGTATGGCAGCCGGCCTCACCCACCAATCAAAACCAGCCGATCAGAGAGGGATGAACTCCATGACGACAACCTGGCCCTGAGGAGAAGAGGTGTTCAGGTGATCTCTGTTTCTCCTTTCAGCTTTATGCTTATTTGGTAAAATTAAAAAATCAAAATAACAAAACCATTAGCTACCCAGGTGGCCTTGTATTGTGTTTAAATGAGGCATTCAAAGACTTAGTTGTGTTTTTAGGTGTTCAAAGAGTGGCCTGTACTCAGAGCCAGTCCAACACACCCAGGATAACCTTTCATTATCTAACAGTGGTCATTAACTTGGTACAGGAGAAGATGTCTGTCTAAGCCTTAACTCCTCCACGATTAAGTTAAGGTGTGATTGATTGACAGTTCTGTGAGATGATCTCCGTCCCCAGTATCTGTCGGTGGGCAGGGCCAATCATTGATGTCCTATTGGATTACGTTGGTCATGTGACTCTGTGCTCTAGACTGATGGAGCACCTGGATAGTTACTCTGAATGGAGCAGCATCAAGGAGAAAGCAGGTAATTCAATAACAAGTAATCACCTGATTGATTCCGCTACAGAATCACTTGTTATTTTGGTGTGTTCCCACTCCAACCAGTCTGTGTTTGTTGCAGCTCCACCGCGGCCATTGCTGCAGCTCTGCAGGCTGCAGATTGTGCAGCTGGTTGGTCGCCGTCAGTTGAAGAAGTTACCACTCCCTGGAGGTCTGATCCGCTTCCTACAGCATCAAGATCTGTTGCAGGATGACTGCTGATGTTTATCCATTGAATGGTTTGACTGAGAGGTATTTATCAGCTCTGATTTGTGATGGACCTCCTGATGATGCTGCAGACAGTATGCAGTGGGTAATGCTGATCTTAAATCTGCTGGAGTCTTTTGTTTTTGTTTGCCTTTTGAGGAAAAGAAATGTCACATGTAATCAACAGGAGGCACTATAATTATTACAGATGCATAAAATGCTTCATATCATATTCTGTAGGTACATCAGACTGGTGGAAGATAATTCTCTGCAAATTTCTTGTGAATAATTATAATACATATTTGAAACTTTGTACATTGTTTGCTAGCAGGAAGACATTGTATTATTGTAGTTTGACAAACAAGAAATCAGTTTCTTAGAAAAAAGTTTGTGTCAAATTTCAAATTAAATTATTGTGTATGATTCAAGGGGCAGCACGGTGGTGTGGTGTTAGCACTGTTGCCTCACAGCTAGAAGGTCAGGGTTCAGATCCACCTTGGCCCAGTCTTCTCTGTGTGGAGTTTGCATGTTCTCCCCATGTCTGCATGGGTTTCCTCCCACAGTCCAAAGACATGCAGTTACTGGGGTTAAATTTCCTGCTGATTCTACATTGCCCATAGGTGTGAATGGTTGTCTGTCTCTCTGTGTTGGCCGTGCGACAGGCTGGCGACCTGTACAGGTGTACCCAGCTTCTCGCCCTATGACAGCTGGGATAGGCGCCAGCCCCCCTGACCCTTAACAGAATAAGCGAAAGAGAATGGATGGATATGTGATTTATAAATAAATGTTATGATGTCAATAATAACTTTATTAGGAGGATAAATCAAAGAAAAAAGTATAATGGACAAATATAATAAGCCAAATGAGAAAGTATGTAACAAAGATTTCAAAAACATCAAGTACTCAATTGGACCTGATATTTAGAAATAAACCAGAAAGAACAGAAAGTTACAACCTGAACACTGGTCTGGCAAGGTGGCAGGGAAGGAAGCTGACTCAAAATAGATTCAATGTACTCTAAAGAAACGTAAATGGTTTTATTGTATTCCAAATGTAGGCTATCTGTAAGAATTAAATGATCTGGAATGGAATAATATGTGATAAATTCTAAAGGTCTTTAGAATTGTTGTAATGTTTTTACTGATAAAAATTTTGTTAGGGATCCTTTTCCTGTAAATATCCAAAATAAAAGCAAAAGAAAATGTAATTTGAAGTGCATAAATAAAAACCTTTGGAAACTCATGGGATATAGACATGCTAACTTTTAAAGGACTGGGGAACAAAATTACTTAAGAAATCAATTTTCTGTTAATACATGGGATGCTGCAAAAGCAAATGGCAAGATTATAGGGCAGCATATTAATATTGTTATAGGCAGAAACTAGATTTTTCAGAAGATTTCTGGCTTAAAACTGAAGGAGAGCTAATTTTTGTGTACTTTGGATTATTTCTGTTAATAAACCATCATCTACATTCAGTCCTGTTTGGAGTTCTGCTTTTGGGTCCACCCTGCCCGCCACACCACTCACACATGATACACACACACATATATATATATATATATATATATATACACATATATATATATATATATATATATATATATATATATATATATATATATATATATATATATATATATAGTTTTTTTACTTTGAAGAAGGCATTTGACACAGTCAGTCATAATGTTCTTATTTCAAAACTGCCTAAATTTAATTTGTCATCTCAAGCCCTTAAATGGATGTCTTCATATTGCTCTAATAAGTAACAGTGTGTTAAAGTAAACAATGTGGTGTTTGATAATGTTAGGTTCTGTGTTGGGTCCTCGGTTATTTAGCCTCTACATTGATGACCTTCCGCAAGTGTGTCACAGCACTGATATGCAGATGATACTGTCATCTATGCACATGCATAAAGTGCAGACTGTTCAGAGAAGAAATTAAAAATTGTTGAATATAAGTAAGACTAAAGGTATGTTTTTTTCTCTAGACCACAACAACCTGCTAGAGCAGACATTTTCATTAAGGCTGAGAGGATTGAAACTGTTTAACTACCTTGGTATCATTCTCAATTCAAATCTCAATTTTAAGTACCACATAAAGAAATTGATTAAAACTATTAACTACAATCTCATAAATTTCAGGCACACTAGAGGGTACCTCTCAGTGGATGCTGCTAAGACCTTTATTCACATCATGATTCTTTCCCATATGTCATATTGTATAATATATTGGGGACAAGCTAGAGAAACAGTCACCAAACCACTGGAGTCTCTTTGTAAACAAACATTTAAAATGCTGGACAAAAAAAATGTGTAATATCACCATTGGAAGATTCTGGAAAGGCATAATATAATTAGTTTTGAAAATGTAAAATTATTTTCCAATGTGTTTGGTGTTTAAAATTTTAAATGTTCTGGTCCCTCCTCCACTGGTTCATCTTACTACATTTTAACTTTCACCCAATAGAATCCAGAAAATCTACAACAATATCTTCAACTAAAGGTTGTACTGTAGCTTTTAGTTACTCTGCTTTTGTGCAATCAGCATTTGCTGTGAAAGCCTCATCTCAATGGAATTTGATGAAATTTGATCTAAACCCATGAAGGCCACACTAGGCTGTGAATTTTTAAGACAGAGCAGGCCTACTCATCAATAATTTATTGTTATACTCAATAAACAAGATCAGGTAAATAAAGATGTTGTTTGTTCAATATGTTTATGTGTGTATTGGTCTTTCAAGCATTAATAATATTCAATAACTTTTAATAAATGTTTAATTTTGTGTAAATGTGTATACTGACTAATTCAAGGGAACTGAAGAAAAAGCATTTACATTTTACACCCTTTATATTTTAATTTATTTTAGTTGACAGAATCGACGGTAGATTTAGTCGACTATATTCTTATGCTAATTAGTCAACTAAAACCAGACTAAAACTAAAACTATTCAGATGACTAAATTATGACTAAAACTAAATTATATTTTCGTCAAAAGACTCAGCACCCCTCACAGAGGGTGAAACCTGCACTGTACTGCACATGTCTCTGTAGGCCCTGACAAGCTTTGAATCTCAGTGGTTTCAAGGGCCCAATGATGAGTGTATATCCTGGCAGGACAGTGCATGCTTCCTCCTTGTCTGCTTCACCCCATCCCAGAGGAAGTTGGTTTGATATTTATCGTGGCCTGATCAAAAATTGTGACCCAGTTATTATAACTCATAAGTCTGATTATAGGCCATTCCAGCGGCAATATTCTCTAAAGCCTGAAGCCATTGAAGGTATCGGACCATTCTTTAACTCACTGTTACAGACAGGAGTAATGGTCCCTTGTGACAGTTCACTCCGATTTTACATTGTGAAAAGTTTAAAGGGCCTAGACAATCAACTGAATGGAGATTTGTGTGGGATTTGTGGGCTGTGAATGTTGCAGTGTAACAACGAGCTCCACATGTGCCAAATCTCAACACAGTTCTCTCCCAGGTTTGAATTTCTGTGTTCGACTTTTCAAAGGTTTTTCATGTTCCTGTCCATGAAGAGAGTCGGTTTCGGTTTGCATTCAGTTTTAATGTGTGAAGGAGGACACCTGAAACACTTTAATTAAAAAAGAATAAGACATTTATTATATCAAAGAATCAGAAAAAGACACACATGTGCATGTGTGGACCCAGAGTCAGAGTGTGCTCTGTGTGTTCCTGTCTCACCATAACATCTTCATACTGCCTCTTATCTCTCTGTATCAGTCTGGGTGCTGTGAGTCGGCCTTCTCTTCGGACTCGTCCAAGCTGGTTTTGATGACCCAGATTCCTCTCAGCAGCAGCATAAAGCACATTATCTTCCTGATGATCTTTAATTAGTCATTTATCAATTTTTCCAGATTAATAACAGAACATGGTGACGTTGGTGATGTTCTAACTGTATGTTCTGTGGCCTCCAGGATAAGATGCACTGAGACAGAGAAGTTAGTCTAGCATTATCTGGGTGCAGTGGCTCAGTGGGTAGGTGCTCACCTCGCAACTGGAAGGTCGTTGGTTCGAGTCCCCGTCTGAGCGTGTGCTGTCATTGTGTTCTAAAGTATGAATGTGGTTGGTGGTGGTCGGAGGGGCCGTAGGTGCGAATTGGCAGCCATCGCCTCTGTCAGACTGCTGTGGCTACATTAGTAGTTTATCACCACCAAGTGTGAATGAATGGTGCTTGAAATTGTAAAGCGTCTCTGGGTGTCTTGAAAAGCGCTATATAAGAGTAAGGCATTATTATCTATCTGTTGCTCTCAGTCTAGTGTATTATTTAATTGTTCATCATTTGGTTGAACCACTGTTCATTAATTAACTTACTGTGGTTTACTTTGTCCTTTATTCACTGAGTAAAAATAATCCCTAACAGCTGTAGTTAATTTTTCACCACACTTCTATGAAGCGTCCTCAAAGCTGTGGCTGCAGCGGAGAAAATTGTTTTTGCCTCACAGAACATGGTTGGGTATTCTGATCTCACACTTCTTGTCCCACATACTGTTTCTCTTCTTCTTGATCAGAAAACTCATCTGTGTTGTGTGTTGGCTGCATTACTCCACTCTTCTACTGGGTATGTCAAACATCACTGTTAAATGCTTCCCATTCCTAGTGATAGAGAGCTTCATGACCGTGTCCTGGAGACCCAACAGGTCTGTACTCCTGAAGTGCACCTGAAGGAAACACCACTGCCTAATTCAGATCTTGCTCTTTTTGTTGATGGCTCCAAATCCCATTAAGGGTAAAAAATTGTATTGGTTATGCTGTGTATTTTGGCTACACTGTTCTTGCCTAGGCCTCTCTTCCATTTCATTTCTCCCTGGCAGCTGAGGTTGTGGCTTTGACTGAAGCCTGCAAAGTTGTAAAGGATCAATCTGTTACAGTCTACACTGATTCTGGATGTGCTTTTGGTGCATGATTTTGGAGACCACGCATTGGAAGGGGGATGCAGCTATGCTCACCCAGCATTGGGATTGTGCTTGTACGGTTTGTGCTGCTAAAAATTCAAGTAAACCAACTGTCAAAGTTGCTGTGGCAGGCAAGTCAGGGAGGACCTCAATGCAGGACACAAGGCAAGAGCTGTATTGTACTTAACTTTTATTGTACAACTTAGAGAGAGAAGGCTACTCTGGGGCCAGCTACACAAAAACTCAAAAGACTTCAAACTAGTGATGTGTCATTCTGTGTTGAGGCTTCGAAGCATGTATCGAGTAATCGAGGGACACTTTTGTGAAGCACGTATCGATGCTTGTGTTGTGACGTGCGAAGCTTCGCAAGCCGGCCATACCACATGACTGATTCAGGAAACGATTCATGGGTTTGGTGTGCGATTCAAAATATAATGGGCAGCAAAACGCAATGGATCTCCCCTCACAGTTTGTGGTATTGGCAACTGTTGCACGTTGGTTTGCAGTCTATTTGAGCTGCTTCTTTTTTGGTGACGGAATCAGCCAGAAAGAGGAGGTTTTCCCTGTTTGGGAACATTTTCAGCTGATCTCTCCTAATAATGTGTACCCATAGTAATAAAATTATTACCCCAGCTTCATCTGTGCCCTGTGAAAGGGTATTTTCTGAAGCAGGTGAAATCGTTTCAAACAAAAGATAACGGCTGAAGCTCAGCGCTGAGGGTGATGAGGTTTATCATGGTCCCTCAAGGAGTGCTCCACACATCCACAGCCATACAGATAGAGGAGGAGTGAGAGAGTAACAAGATGGAGAGCAAGAGAAGAGGGCAGGCCAGCCAGGAGGGCAGAGGACCCTGACAAGTCTGTCATGCTACCAAGCAGCAGCAGGTCCACTGATCACCTTCATTAATCTGAACAGATCAATAACCTCTCATTAACAATGACACTGTGATGACATCACACCTTTAAGAGGTGAGGAAACAGAGCTTGCTTCCATTAAAGGAAAGATAAAATATTAAACTGATCAATAGGTCTGATTGGTTTCATTGGATCTTTGTGGACCTGAATGTTGGTCATCTGGAGGAAGGCAGAGTCAGAGCCGGGACAATGCTGGTTGTTTTCCTGGGGGATGTTCTTTTGTTTCTTCCAGGTGAGATTTGAGACCCTTTTACAGTAACACTGAATCAATTCAAGTCAAAACATGAAAAAACCAAACAGTAAAATCAATTAATCAAATAATCAGTAAGCTCAATTAATTTGTTACTGAGGTAAAAAGAAACCTAGTGTTAGCTCACTGTAACTCATTATTAAGAACTCAGCAGCGATGGATGCGATGGTTTGTTTCCATGAACCATCTGAAGTTGTGTTGCTATGAATTATGGGATGGAATTACCTTCTTTCATAAAGGATGCTCCAGTTGTCCTCTGCTAAAGAAGGCAATAAAGGCAGGACAGAGGCTTCTTTCCTCTGACTGCCTGCAGAGACTTCAGGAAGTAACAAACTGTAATATGACAACCTGTCAATCCAATCTCACGGCATGAGTCACACCTGGTTTCTGTTATTCTGAGCTGGGCCTTATCTTTTTTTTTTATCAATTATTTTAATAATATTGCACATCCACAAAAAGTAATAGCAATACACCATAATATGAAGAGGTCAAATAATACATATAAATAAAAATTATGGACAAGTATCCCTCCCCAAACCCCCTGGCCCACCCACCCAGGATCTCAAACAACAGCAATAAGAGAAATAGAGATACAATTAAGTAGATGACAATAAAATGCACCATCATGAAATAAGATTACCCAGAGGTGTGTTGCACTTTTTCTTTAACCAAAGAGTAAGCTCTCACTGTATTCTGACTGGCTGCATGCACCCTGGATACTGATCTCTCCATCATAACGATATTTAGGAAAGAGTTGGCCCATGTTGCCACGGCAATGTATGTGCTGGCTGCCATCACAGTGCCAGCATCTTCTTGGCTGCAGTGAGTCCTGCCCACAGTATGCATCTTTGCTGAGAGGAATTGTCATTGAGCAGGAGTAAGGATGGTGATAGTGGAAAGGATATCACTCAAAGTGGTGGAACATTGTCTCCAAAAAGCAGTCACACTAGGACAATCCCAATACATGTGTATAAATGATCCCAGAGTATTGAGTGTGCACAGGTCACAGTTAGGAGATGAGATGATTTTCATAGCGTGAGGCTTCCTGGGCGTAAAATGCAACCCGTGTATGAATTTAAAATGTATACGTTAGTGGTCGGGATTTTTGGCGGTGCTGGGCAGGTTCTTCTATACTGTGACCCAGCAAATTTCTGCCTCTCCCGTAAAGGAGAGATCCCTTTCCCATATACTTTCTAGGGCCAGCCTAGCATGAGGGTCTGAAATAAATTTATATAATTTAGAAACGGTACCCCTTGTCTGGCACCGTGGGGCAAGAAGTTCATGCACGGGGTGGGTTAGGAGAGGTGTGCCCCACGGTACGCCACATGCCTTCATGGCTGATCTTAACCACAGATAAAAATTGGATAAAAAAAATGGATAAATTGTTAGCCTAGTCTAAATTTGTCCAAGGTAGCCCAAAGATAAGCCCACTGCAGTCTGTCAAATGCTTTTTCGGCATCGAGGGACAAGACTTGAGCAGGGGAAATCAATTGCTTTTGCTGGATGATGTAAAGTAGACAGCATTCTTTATCAGATGCCAATCTGCCTTTTAATATTCCGGTCTGATCATTAAGTATCAATCTAGACAAATATCTTTTGAGTTGTATGGCGAGCACTTTACTATATAGTTTGACATCCCCATTTAAAAGCGACAAGGGTCTGTAATTACTGCATTGGGCCAGGTTCTTATTTGGTTTGAGAAATAATGTGATTATTGTGGCATTAGTACTTGGATTAAAAGAACCTTTGTCAATTGCCGCATTAATCATATTCAACAGTGGTGGGCCAAGTATGTCCCAGAAGGCAAGATACAACTCTGGTGGGATACCATCCCAGCCTGGGGATTTGCCTTTTTTATGGTGGCAAGTGCTTTTTTCAACTCTTCTAATGTAATGGAAGCACTAAATTTTTCTGAGTCTTGATTAGTTGGAGCAGGAAGCTCAAGATCCTGGAAAAAATTCTTGCAGATCTCTGTATTCAATAATAATTCAGATGAGTAAAGGTTAGATTAATAAGTTTAGACTGTCGGGGAGTCATGTGATCAACTGGACGAAATGGCTTTCAGCTCCTGACTCAGCTGTGCCAAATAGTGTTTTTTTTTTCCAGGCCACCAATTTTGATACTGCCCTTTTTTTGCGTTTACTAAAGACAGTCAACTTATAATGTCTACAAAGAACAGAGGCGGCCAACAGGTCATCGATGCTATTGCAGATTCTCTGCTGGAAAAGCAACGACGCTACTTCGAACCATGGTTTCCCCACATTCAACAGATGGGGAAAGACAACGACGAAAAGCTAAGTGTCATCCATGCAGAGCTAGCCTCACTGACTGCTAGTCTTGGCTCAGGTCCGACGTGGATAAACTTAAAACCACGGTTGAGCGTAACACTCGTGTACCTGATAGCTACAGTCATGCCTTTCAGGAACTGCAGCTGAAGTGGCACAAACCAAGGACCATGGTAACTACACATAAGACTCTTTCATCCTGTGTATGAATTTTAGTTCTATATTTACAGTAATGTGGTGTTGTTTGGATGCAGGGCATAAAACCTGGTCCAGTAAATGACATGGTCATCCTGTCAGCAAGACCAAGAGAGAGGACAATCTTTAAGGTGTGTTTTAGTATAAATACTACACACTTACAATCACAAAGAACCACTTGACAGTTTAAACACACGCAACTTCAAAATAATATGCATGCACGGCTGCAGCTAATGATCGTTTTAGTCATCGATTATTCTATTGATTATTTTGATGTTAAATTGAGTAATTGGATAAAAAAAAAGAATAATTCAGTAGATTCTGTAGATTTTTCATTTAATCACTTGAGCTTAATTTATACCATATTAGAAACATTAAAAATACTTGTCTTTTTTTAACAGAAGCACGTTGTTTAAAGGTGCTACCTGCTCTCTGCCAGTCATCTCCACCCTAAGGATTAAGGCTATATACCAGGGACTTGCTGCTGAAGAAGCACCATTGATTACTACAATGGCCGTCTCCAGTGATGTTCCTCTTGTTGACTCCATGTTTGGTCCTGTACAAGAGGGAAGTGTGCTGTCCTGTCAGCTGCCAGCAAGGACAGTTCCCAGGACCCGTCCACACCAAGACGCCCCCTCTCCCCCACAGCTTCCATTGTCCAATTACAGGCTTGGACCCTCCACCTGTGCGTATGTCTGTTCAGAACATGAGCACCATCATAGGGCATCCCTTGAGACAACATTTGAGATGGCCCACAAAATTGAGAGGAGCACATGGGAGCAGAGTTTCTGTGCAGAGTGGCACCAACTAAGGAAGTGTTGTGTTACATCAACAAGATTTAGAGAGGTCTGTCACACCAGGGGTGAAAGCTCTTCCGAAAGTCTTGCCGAAAGGCTTCTGAGAGCCTCCAGTCAGACTGCTGGCGTGCAGCGGGGGCTTGCACTGGAGCCAATAGCAATAGAGGAGTACTGCAGGGTAAGGGAAGTAAAGCACTGCCCCTGTGGGTTCCTGATCCATCCCGATGCACCGTGGATGGGGTCATCACCGGATGGGATCATTTACAATCCTGAGGTGCAACCAGCATTTGGCCTTTTAGAAATAAAATGCCCAAATGTAGCAAGCTATGTGGACTGCTCTTACACAATGATTAGGAATGGTAGACACACACTCAAACAAACACATCCATATTACTGGCCGATCCAGGGACAGATGCTTATTTCAGGGTGTGACTGGTGTGACTTTGTCATACATGCAGAAAATGACATGTTTATTGAGAGGATTCCCCGTGACATTGAAGTAGTTCAAACCATAAAAGAAAAAGTTGACCGTTTCTTTTTTTATTTTTACCTCAGTGCTTACCTGGCTTAAGGTGGCTCTGTACATCTTCTGAACCATTCAAAACATAGGTTAAATATACTGATCCATGGCTGTTCATACCTGTCATGTTCCTGTTTGTGATTTATTGTAAAGTTTTAATCAGTTAGCTTTTTTTCTCTTTAAAATCAGATGAAGAGGAGTGTCTGTAGGAGTGGCGTTTTCTGAGCACACTACAGGATTAGTTTATATTTCATACTGTTTATATAAGAAAAACCACTGTTACAAGTTTTGTTACTAGTTCCATTACAAGAGGCAATTTTAGTTCACACACACACACACACACACACACACACACACACACACACACACACACACACACACACACACACACACACACACACACACACACACAAAAAATAGTTTGGCCTTACATTAAATATTTTTATTTTCTTGCCATCATTCTTTAACAGTATGGAGTTGATTAAAGCCTATTTAATCATTAGCATAATTAAAATTGAAATATAAGCTTCTATTTTGGGTCCATATATGTGAACACCTGACACCAGATGGGTTAGTGCCTCACTGTCACAGATGTCACCGCACGTCACTGTGTCTGAGTGGTGTCCAAAAAACGGCGTGGGCTTCATTGATAATTGGGAAAGTTTCTGGGGAAAACCTGGTCTTGTTAGGAGAGACGGCATCCATCCCACTTTGGATGGAGCAGCTCTCATTTCTAGGAATCTGGCCAAATTTATCAACCCTCCTGTTACATTCCCTTGTTGCCATCCTGATAAGTGCTATGCTGCTTCCAGGACCTGTTGTGTGGGTTACTCCTGCTGTCAGGCTGTCATTGGCTGGAGACTGGGACCTGCAGCCAATCGCTGCTCTGCGGGGCCTACATAAGCTGGCTGCAGGCATGCCTCAGGGCCTTTGGCCATGGGGTGGTAATTAGTGAACCATGCACTTTGGAAATGTACCTGTTTGCTTATATTATGTTTGTGGTTAATTGTTTGCCTCGTTTATTAATCTTTCTTTGATTTTTGTCTGCTTTAGTGCCCTGTGGAAGCTGGTAGGGGAGAGCTGCCATTTTCTTGTGACGACCCACCTTCTTCTCCTGTTTTTGTTGTTTGTCAGGGAGCTGAGGTGTAGGTTTGTATGTTTTCTTTTATTTAGTTAGGTAGTTGATGGGGTTTTCTTTTCCTAGTTTAGGGCTGTTTTGTTTGTTATGTTGGCCTTGGCTCTCCCTGAAGTCATAATCATGCTTCCCTAATGTTATCTGGGCAATAAAGCTTTAAACCACCCTAAAAAGCCTCCTCATGTTCTTCCATCCAGCCTTATGTTACTCCCCTCATCCCTAGACCTCTGATGGGGACGTAACACCACCTAAAACCTGACTGCCCAGGGTTGAGACCAGGAAGCAGAGTTGCAGTCTTACACGCCTCTCTGCAGCTTCTCTCCTCCTGCCATCCCCCCAAAACCCCATCCCCATAGAGACGGCGCCTGCTCCCAGACCACCAAAAAACAAACTTAAAATCAGCAGAAAAATATTTAAACATAAAAATTAAAAAATGATAAATAATATAGTTTCATCAACTGCACAAAAGAATAAAACAATTAAATGTGGATTATTAAACATTAGGTCTCTCTTCCAAGTCCCTGTTAGTAAATGATTTAATAATTGATCAACATATTGATTTATTGTGCCTTACAGAAACCTGGTTACAGCAGGATGAATATGTTAGTTTAAATGAATCAACACCCCCGAGTCACACTGTCAGAATGCTCGAAGCACAGGTCGAGGAGGAGGCGTAGCTGCAATCTTCAATTCCAGCTTAGTGATTAATCAAAGACCCAGACAGAGTTTTAATTCTTTTGAAAGCCTGACTCTTGGTCTTGTCCACCCTAATCGGGAAATTCAAAAACCTGTTTTATTTGTTATTATCTATCGTCCACCTGGTCCTTACTCAGAGTTTCTGATTTCTCAGACTTTTTATCTGATTTAGTGCTCAGTTCAGATAAAATCATTATAGTGGGTGATTTTAACATCCATGTAGATGCTGAAAATGACAGCCTCAACACTGGATTTAATCTATTATTAGATTCAATTGGCTTCTGTCAAAATGTAAAGGAGCCCACCCACCACTTTAATCATACTCTGGATCTTGTCCTGACATATGGCATTGAAACTGAGGACCTAACAGTATTCCCTGAAAGCCCCCTCCTGTCT
This sequence comes from Pterophyllum scalare, assembly GCA_024447675.2. NCBI lineage: Eukaryota > Metazoa > Chordata > Actinopteri > Cichliformes > Cichlidae > Pterophyllum > Pterophyllum scalare. Next base: position 28,831 of record JAMQGT020012830.1, on the reverse strand, counting down.
GATCATTTCTTAGTAACATTTACATTTACTTTAATGGATTACACAGCAGTGGGGAATAAGTTTTATTACAGTAGGAGTCTTTGTGAAAGTGCTGTAACTAAGTTTAAGGATCTAATTCCGTCATTATTATGCTCTTCAGTGCCATGTGCCAACACAGTGCAGAGCAGCTACCTAAACTCTGCTCCCACTGAGGTAGATTATCTCATCAATAGTTTTACATCCTCACTGCGTACGACTTTGGATACTGTGGCTCCTCTGAAAAGGAAAGCCTCAAATCAGAAGTGCCTGACTCCGTGGTATAATTCACAAACGCGCAGATAACCCGTAAGCTGGAGAGGGAATGGCGTCTCACTAAAGTAGAAGATGCTCATTTAGCCTGGAAAAAGTTTGTTGCTCTATAAAAAAGCCCTCCGTAAAGCTAGGACATCTTACTATTCATCATTAATTGAAGAAAATAAGAACAACCCCAGGTTTCTTTTCAGCACTGTAGCCAGGCTGACAAAGAGTCAGAGCTCTGTAGAGCCCAGTATTCCTTTCACTTTAACTAGTAATGACTTCATGGTTTTCTTTTCCTCACATACAAGGTCTTAAATAATCAGGTCCCATCTTATCTCAAAGACCTCATAGTACCGTATCACCCCAATAGAGCACTTCGCTCTCAGACTGCTGGCTTACTTGTGGTTCCTAGGATACTTAAGAGTAGAATGGGAGGCAGAGCCTTCAGCTTTCAGGCCCCTCTTTGGTGGAACCAGCTCCCAGCTTAGAGACAGACACCCTCTCTATTTTATCTGGTTGGGTAAATTATGACAGCAGACATAACAGAAATTATATATTTGATATCAAACTTTATTCAGTCTGTGATGACAGTGGGACCAAGCTGATAAAAATGACTCTTTTCTCCCTAATGTTTCAAAGATAATATCACGCTCAGCACTGACACAGGTACATGTGGATTCAGATGGAGGCTCTGCTCTCTGTTTACCTGTTACCATGGTGAATCATGGTATCAGAGCTCCATTGATGATGGTTTCTGTCCTCACTCACAGGAGCTTATGTCAGGGTGAACATAGAGCTGATTGGACTGACTGATCAGCTGTTCAGGAACATTACACTGAAGAGTTTGTTTATAAACTCAGAGTTTATTGAACCTTACCCTGGATCAGGGCCCTGGAGTTTAAAGCTTGAGTGTTTTCTGTAAACTCAGCTGATGTTTCACATGTGAAACCTATGAGTGTGAAATGGCTTGTGTCTGAGACACTGAAATAAAACATAAAGAAGGATCAATGAAGGATCAAAACTGTCCTAAAAGATACAAATAAAGTTTTTCTTTCAGTAAGAATGACAATAAAAATGATATATAATATGTATACATTCTATTTATTTGGTTCTGTGGTTTTATACACACACGTAGTTTTAACTTATATTAATGGATGTAATGACGCTGTTTGAACACCAGACGGCGCTGTGAAACAGATTGCGTCATCCTTTGGAATCAGTTGACAAACCCGGAAGAGCGAGACGAGACTGCACGGGACCATCAAGGATCAAAACAAGACCCTACAGCTTGATTTTAATTTGAAATATCAGCGCGAAGGAAGGTAAGAAAACACTCGCTAACAGGCTAACGGGATGCTAACAGGCATTTGGTTATAAATTAACGGAAAAGGAAATTTGAGGCCGGCAGGAAACAGCTCAGTGTGCGATGGTCGTCATTCACAGGGAAGCTCTACAGACCCCGGGACAGTGGGCATCAGGGCCCAAGACACAGAGCTACGGGTCAGTGAACGTTAAATTAGATGAAAACTGAATGGAGTCTGGTATAGAGAGTCCACAGACCTCTGTTAAAATCAGCCAGGACAAAGACTCAGAGCTACGGGTCAGTGAACGTTAAATCAGATGAAAACTGAATGGAGTCTGGTTTGAACTCGTCTGCATGTGCTAACTACAGGTTTTAAACTGTCTCTCAGATTTAAATCACTTTACGTTTAAACGGACTCTGGCAACGATCACTTATTATTTCAGCACTGATGGTGTATTGATTGATTGGTTTCCTTTCATTGCCAATTGTGTATTGATTATTGATTTGCTTTAATATTTAATGTTTCAGTTCTGATGTTGTATTGATCGTGAATTGATTAGGTGCACTGATACTGATTGGTTTCCCCCACAGTATGGAGGATGATGAACTTCCGTCAGAGGATGGGATGGGTGGGCGTGGCTTTCTACCTCCTGCTCAGTGTCATAGCAGCGTACTACGTCTTTGAGGTCCACAGCTTCAGTTTGGAGCGTGTGCAGAGAGGAGGTGCCGGCCCATCGGCTCCGCCTCCCGCCCTCACCACGCACCTGCCGCCGCTTCCTGTGTGGATGTGGGCATTGATCTTCCTGCTGCCATACCTGCAGCTCTTTCTCTTCCTGTTCTCATGCACGAGAGCCGACCCCCGCGCCGTCGGATACTGCGTGCTTCCTGTCTGCATCGCCCTGCTGTGCAGCCGCCGCCATGCTGCCAAACCTGCCAATCACAGAGCAGTGGGTTCGCTCATCGACACGTAGAGGACGACAAATCAGAGAACCTCCCACATGGTGAGGATTGGGCCCACAGCAGGATGTAACTGCACTAACAAGTCTGTGATGTCACTTCCTGTGTGCCTTGGAAAAACTCCAGCTGTTTTCACCCTTAGCTCAGACTGACAGGAACTGATTCAGGCTGCCCTGAGTGGGAACTGACAGGACCCTCAGCAGACTGTCAGGACTCTGTGACAAAGCCCCTCCCACCAGGGGGTGGGAATTCTTTTCCTCTGTTGTTTTACCGTTGTGACGTCATACTGAACCCTGTGCTGTAATTGGTTACCTGGCTGTGGGTCCGGTTATTTCATTAGTTACCTATTTACTGAAGCATCAGTACTGTTGCCATGGCTACCTTAATGGTCATTTAAAACTGGAGAAATTAAAACCTCACACCTGACAGCCAATCAGTGAGCAGGATTCTCTGATTGTGGTACTTTTCTGTATTTAATTGGCCACATGACACACTGGTTACCATGACATCTTTATTCCATCATCAATAAAATGAAAAAACAAAAAGCGAACAGTGAAGGTGTCCTCGGGTGTGTTTCAGGTTCGGGATCTTTTTGTTGGAGGCTGCACTTCACAGTTTTGTTCTTCCTCGGGCTCCTCGTCTTCGTCACTGTTGTTTTCTTTGTCCTCACCTGTGACAGGTGAAACACAGACTGGTGACAATTTCACAGTGAACCACCAGACACCTGCAGTAACCAGCATCCTGTCAGTGCCCCAGAGCGATTGATCCACCAATACAATCAGATCATCATCTGAAAATTATTGATCCCGATTGTTTTGATCAGGTGAGACAGGTGCTACAGGTGTGTAACCTGAGCCTTTTTGTTATTAAAACTTTATCAAGTGAAAATGGCCAGGGAAACATTTTTATAGAGAATATTGACGTACCAAAAGGCCACATGAGCAACAGCAGTCCAAAGAAGAAACAATGGGAAACAGTGTTCAGGTGTGCGCAGGTAAGCATAAAAATAGAAACAAGCAGAGGTCTATTCAGAGATTTGTACACTTTATAAATGTTAATTTCTTCTGTGATTCTTAAATATATCAGTGTCGGTGAATAAACAGTTTATTAAATAAAATCAGGCAGCTGTACAAACTTCCACCTTTGTGTCGTTCATTGTCAGACCAACAGGAACCGTCACTCAAAACAGGTGAGCCAGCATGTCGACAGGTGTTCAACACCAGGATGGAGACCTGTCATCACTGATCTGGTCGGTCGTGTCGTTTTACCTTATGAGTCCAGCAAGAGCAAAACTGAGCCGGCAGCTCTCCGACCAATCACAGAGGAGCTTCCTTTAAATAAATCCACCTGTTGTGTTTGACCATTTTCCAGTGGGAAAGCACAACAGGTTATGTTACCTGGACAACAATCACACTTTAAAGATCTCTTCTTATTCAGTGCGAGAGGTCATTTTAATTTGAACAGCTGTCTTCAAATCGAAGTCGATCTAACCCTGAATCTCCACCCCTGATAGGATGGTGCCCTTTCCTCCAGGTAAACGTAAAAACGGTTGATTGGTCCTTTGAATGATGTGCCAGTGTTTGTAGCCAGGAAGGTCGGAAAGATCTGAGCTTTGTGAGGCTGATATGTCATCGGTGTGGCTGCGCGGACTCTTTCTGATCGAGCATCCATAAATTACCTGTGTACAGGTAAACTGCAAAAATGATAATCTGAGTAAAGTCTCATTTTAAAAATTAAGGCGGCAATGTGATCCTGCGGGACACCTGTCAACATGTTCCTCACCTGATTGGTTCGTTCTATGACAAAATACTTTGAACTGATGCTGGTGTCATTTTTTTATTTTTATTTGCCTGCAATTTTGTCTGTGCTCATGGAACATAACTCAAATTTGCCAGAGGGTAATCATTTTTAACAAATTTTAGAACTGTCAACTGTTTTTTAAATTAGACTAAAATAGCTTAGCAATTCAAAAATGTACTCATTTGCACTGAAATCCTGCCGCAAATTGCAGCTCGATAGATCTGCATGGGAGACGGTTACTTGCTGACAGGTGAGATGTAGACACAGAGGAACTGCAGGCTTACATGGGGCTGCTCATTTTGGCTGGTGTTTACAGGTCAAAAAATGAATCAACTCAAATCTACAAGGTGCTGCTGCACACCCCTCACTCATCAGTAAATGCAGAAGTAGGAAGCAGCATGACCCTTACATGCAAATATGGGAATTTGACATGCAAAGACCACCACAGTCTGTCCATCTGCAGCCTCTGCTCTACCTGAGCTGGACTCTCACACTCATACAATCTCCCACCCTCTCCCTCTCTCTCTTTTGCTCTATGTTTCTGCAGCAGTTTATGAGACGTGACATTTTCTTTGTCCTCAGAACCTCAAGTAGGATTTTTTTTTTTATCTGGTACTGCAGAAAAACAAAAAAACGCATGAAAATAAATATTGTTGCCAATCATTTACCCAATACTCCATTAATTTGCTTCCACGTATCCAATTTTGCATCACGGGGGAGCTGGAGCCTATCCCAGCTGCCATTGGGCGAGAGGCAGAGTCCACCCTGGACAGGTCACCAGCCCGTCACAGGGCCAAGACAGAGGGACAGAAAACCATTCACATCGATGGGCAACTCAGAATCACCAGGTGACTTATCCCTACAAACTGCATGTCTTTGGACTGTGGTAGGAAGCTGGAGTCCCCTAAGAGAACCCACACAGACATGTGGAGAACATGAAAATGCCACCCAGTAAGGCCCCAGGCAGATTTGAACCCAGGACCTTCTTACTTCTTGGTGTGTGCCAACAGTGCTAACCTTTGCACCACCATGTTCCTTTCCTCTGTAAAATGCATTTTATGTAAATTATTTTAGTTGTTTGGATTTTCGATTAAAAAATAGTGGTGGTATGTAAGAATACTGGCCTTTGAGGGGCTAAAATACCCAAAAATATATGTAATATTTGATATATGTATTTCAGGCTGAAGTAGTTCTAACAGACTGGATCATTTAAAGTGGAAAAAATATTACTTTATGATATTTTCACAGCAGTTTTTGGGAAGGGGAATCTTTTTGTCCGAAAGGAAGTTTTTGAAAGGATCTCCTCAGGGTTAAACTGCCTCACCGGTCGTTTAACCAAAGAGTGCGCCTGTTCGCAGGTAGCTGTAACGGGGAGCTCACCTTGTGCGCATCCACCGCGCGCTTTTCTCGCTCCACTAGCTCGCTGAGCAGCTCCGACACGTTCACGTTCAGCTCGGAGATGCCACGGATCAGAGAGCTCAGGTGCGTTTCTACCTGCACGCTTACTGTCTGCCTCTGTCCGTCTCTGAACCTCAGCTCTGCCCTTAGCGCCGCCATTTTGTTCACGCGATGACGTCATTCCGGTACGTCTACAACCATCACGTGGTAAATCACAGCGCTGACATTAAGTGTATTTTTTTATACTTATTTATATTTATTTATCATTCAATTATTATCTTCTATTTTCTATTCATATTCATTGAAACTGTCCTTTTTTAATTACTGATTTTAGTTTATTTGGGTGACCTCTGACCCCGATGTCCCGCCAAATATGATCTAAGGAAGTAAACCGGAAGTTATCGTTGGCTAGCGGTAGCTCCAAAACAAAGCTCGGCCCATCGGAGCTGATTATTGATTATTAGTGGGCAATCGATTGGTTTGCAGTCACGCGAAACAGTCTGACTTCAGCTCGGTAAGTATGTTGGTTCTCAAAGCTAACAGCCTTAGCATTAGCACGCAACCCGTTTGTGTTCACTGAGATTGCTAGTTGAAGCTAACCGATGCTAACGGTGAGCATGTTTATCAATTATCCATGTCATCAATACCCGTTCCTCTCAGCGTCTGAAGTCTCCGCGTGTTTATTGTGCGTGAGGAGCGAGACAACGTCGCAGCTGTTTGTTTATTTGTCTTCATTTTGACGGGGAGGATTTTGCTACAGCTGAAACTCTGAGCTTGTTAATCTTGAGATGTAACAATAATAGGAGACTTAACTAAACTCGGGGTCAATTACTATGGTAAAACACTCTGAACTCGGGCTGACAGATGTTCTCTCAGACTTCACCCCTCCAGCTGACTGACAGAGCTCAGAGAATTCATTTGAGCAGGTTTTTGCAAACACTGAAATCCCAGTCAGTTCAATTCAGTTTTTATTTATATAGCACCAAATTACAACAAACAGTTGCCTGAAGGTGCTTTATACTGTAGGGAATGATCCTACAATAATTACAGAGAAAACCCAAGAGTCAAAACGACCCCCAATGGGCAAGCAGTTGGCTACAGTGGGACTGAATGTATCTGTAGCCAGTGTGAAAACAGGAACAACCCTGGGTTTGCTTTCAGCGCTGTAGCCAGGTTGACAAAATTCAGTTCAGTTTTTATTTATATCTCACCAAATAACAACAACAGTCACCTCAGGGTGCTTTATATTGTAAGGCAAAGGCCCTACAGTAATACAGAGAAATCCCAACAATCAGATGACCCTATGAGTAAGTACTTGGTGACAGTGGAAAAGAAAAACTGCCTTTTAACAGGAAGAACCCTCCAGCAGAACCAGGCTCAGGGAGGGGCAGTCATCTGCTGTGACCGGTTGGGGCTGAGGAGAGAGAGAGACAAGACAAAAGACATGCTGTGGAAGAGAGACAGAGATTAATAATAATAATTGATTAAATACAGAGTAAAAAGAGGTGAATGAAAGAAAACACTCAGTGCATCATGGGAACCCGCCAGCAGCCTAGGTCTATAGCAGCATAACTAAGAAAGGATTCAAGGGTCACCTGATCCATCCCTAACTACTCTGCCTGGCCAAAAAAAAGTCACCACCAAAAAAAAAAGTCACACACTAATATTCTGTTGGACCGCCTTTAGCTTTGATTACAGCATGCATTTGCTGTGGCATTGTTTTAATAAGCTTCTGCAATGTCACAAGATTTATTTCCATCCAGTGTTGCATTCATTTTTCACCAAGATCTTGCAGTGATTCTGACCACTGCATAAAGCCTTCTCCAACACATCCCAAAGATTCTCAGTGGGGTTGAGGTCTGGACTCTGTGGTGGTTATAAATATATATATATATATATATATATATATATATATATATATATATATATATATATATATATATAAATATATAAAACCAGCTGTGAGATAAAAATGTCGGATTCATGAAATCAGTAAGCCGGAAGTCCATGACCTTGCTTATCAGTTCCACAGCAAATACTTTAATGTAAGATAATAAAAAAAAACGTAACAGGGAACAGAGAAAACTGAACAGACTGAAAATTATGACCCAAAAAGAATATAAAGATATCTATGCAGCACCGGGACAGAATGCATTTAACCTTATACCTCCAAACGTGTCGAATGTGACACAGCATACATCAAAAGTGCTGCTGTTCGCAGACTTCCTGCAACAAATACCTTAATACCCCTATAGGGCTGTGAAGTGCAGTTTCTGAGCTTTCAGGAATTGTTTGAATTTCTCCGATAGGACAAACGGTCACGGAGTTGTGGTAAAAAGTTCCTTTGATCAGCTGACTCCACGCTGATGAGGTATGTCTTAACCAGCTGTTCTCCGTTAGTAAGGGCAAGTAACCGGCGCTTCAGCTGCGATCACCTGGCGTTTAAAGGATTAAATTTCATGCACTCCTACACACTCAAAGTACACAACAAAATGTATTTTGCACGATATGTCTCCTTTAGATCAATACATTGATCTGCGCCTATTCAATAATGCTTACTGCTCTGCTCATCACCACGGTGACCTGTGTAGTCTGATTCATCCCCCATACATGTTTGTATGTTTGTTTGCCTAAACAGGAGAGGATGTGTGAGGAACAGACAGTGTCTCTGGTTGATGTGCTGGAGGAAGATGAGGAGTTGGAGGAAGAAGCTTCGGCCGTGTTGGCAGGAAGTGACTCAGACCACTGCTCGTACCCTCAGGTGAGTGTGCAGGTGAACCACCTGACTGCGGCCCAGAGCATGTTAAATATCAGGAACAATCAGGGTTCTAGCCAGAAAAAAAATTCACGGGCTGATGGGTAGTGCAGGTGTGGCCATTTGCACTAGCAAGTGCACCGCTTACTAACTGTGATGATAGCGATCCGTTTTGGTAACTGATATCGGAATTTCTCAGCCCGGCACAGCGCCAGGTTTTTAACCACTAGCTAGAACCCTGGTTATAAAGTGCCAACAGAGTTACCTTTCTTTTTGAAGGACAGGTGTTACCATAGAAATGGGAAACTCAAACACTGCTCTGTGCTGGTGACATGCTGCAGTGTCTGTTTAGGTCTGTGTGTTTATCTTTGTTTATTGATTTTACACCTGTGTCTCAGGGCTACGTGAAGAGGCAGGCTCTGTACGCCTGTAACACCTGCACACCAAAGAGCGGCGAGGCGGCCGGCATCTGTTTGGCATGCTCCTACAAATGTCATGAAGGTCACGACCTGTTTGAACTCTACACCAAGAGGTGATAAGTACATTTATTGATCAGTTAGTCACTGATTGATCAGAAACTACTGGTCAGTTTCAGATTCTCATTACCTGCAGTTATCAGTACAAACAGTGTCGATGCTCAGACAGGATGATCACCTGCATCACTACTTCTTCTGCTTCCTGCAGGAACTTCCGCTGTGACTGTGGAAACAGGAAATTCTCAGAGCTACAATGTAAACTTCACCCGGTGAGTACTCAGTGACACTGTGACACCAGCAGGAGGTGCCACAGAGCAGAGGGAGCTCTGTTTACCTGATAGTTCACTATGGTAAAAGACGCTGATCACCTGGTCCAGAGAAAGTGATGTTCAGAGTAGGGATGTGTGTGACTAGTCGACTACATGACTAATCATTGATATCGTAACTAATAGGTACCAGACGTACTAGTCATTTAATCTGATTGTTAAGATTTTAACTGATGCCCGGTGTTGGTAAGTTGTTGTCCTAAATGTCATGGGGCAAGCTCCATCTGCCATGCCAATGTATCATTGTGGAAAAATGTCATAACACTGTTAATCTAGGCCAGAAATTTTTGTTAGGCTGTTATTCTTAGTTATTTTGAAGGCAAAAGAAAGCTATCACAGATACAAGCAGATGGGTGGCTGGCCTATCCCTTAGAAATAGGGTGAGGAGTGCAGCCATTCAGGAGGGGCTCAGAGAAGAGCCGCTGCTCCTCCACATCTAAAGGAGCCAGTTGAGGTGGTTTGGGGGTCTGACTAGAATGCCTTCCGTGCAATTCTTGGGTGAAGTGTGTCCTATCAGGTTGAGGTCCTGGGCCGGCGCAGGTCTCGCTACAGTAGTGCTGTAGTAGGGCTGAGCAATATGGACCAAAAGTAATATCTCAATGTTTTTTCTTCCCAAAGGTAGAAACAAAAAGGCCCTTCAGAGTCAGAGCTACGTGTCCCAAATGTCACACAGACACTTTTATTAACATTCAGCTGTAGATGTACATGAGAAATTACCTAAAAATAAACTATTGGCATATTTAAATAATAATGCTCCTCAATAAATGAATGCTTTTTTCTCTATAAAAAGACTCTCAGCTGTGCTATTAAAATGTAAAGAGAAAAGACAGAGAACAAAAATAGCAAAAGGCTGACTGATTCTTTACAGAGCCAGTCTGGTGAAGTCTACTACACAAAGTACTTCCTCCTGTGTGTACTCGTGTACCAGTATCCAGTACTGTGACAGACTGCGAAGCCAAAGCGTACAAACGGAGCAGTACGAAGGCTGTATGTACACAAAACACGGCGGCAGCGAGGGATTTCAGGTTTCCAAATCTCTCCGACCTCACCTGAAAAAGTCGCTAAATTTGTCGCTAATCGCTTTAGAGAAAAAAAGTGGCCAGCGGAGTCTGCAACAAAGTCACTAAGTTGGCAACACTGCCATGCGGTCGCTTCCTGCATGATTAACGGGTGAAGCGGAGAGAGGTGGGGCAGTGTGAAGCTGTGCAGAGGCAAACTGGGAGAAGAGAAAGGCGAACTGGTGGAGCTACAAGTATGATTGTAATGCGACATAGACTATATCGATATAAACCATATGGTCTCATATCGCGTATGAAAATATATTGATATAACCACAGTCTGCTAGCAGGGGCTGCCATTAGCACTACCGATCATTCGGTGCCCCCCCCCCTCCACCCTCCTTCAGTATTGAGGGGCTCTGTTATAATGTTTTGTTTATCTTTAATCCCTGATTAGTGACTAAAAACAGACCTGCAGTAGAAACGTATTTAGGAGGATGCTTGTGAATAAAAAGCATTACAGCGTTAAGCTCATGCAGCCCCCAGTTTTTCAACAAAAACACAACAGCAGCTGTTTTATGTGCAGTCTGTCTGCACACACACACACACACAGCAAGCGCAAAGAGGCGGAGCCGTTACTGAGACGGTGAGCTCAGGTGGAGCGAAAGCAGCTCGTGTTCCTGTAGCCACCTTCAAACCTTTACTGGGAAACAGCTGGAGGTCCTTCATCCACCCCCATTTCAGCAACATGAAGATCAGAGAACTTTGTAGCTGCTCCATCCACCCTGTTTGTTTCACACACAGAACCATCTGCAGATAAACTATTAATAAGAAAAATTATTTCTTATCTGATTACTTGATTAATTGATGGACTAATCGATAGAATACTCGATTACTAAAATAACAATAATGATAGCTGCAGTCGAGGGTTTACGGTGGGGGGGCATGTATCTGAAAACCTGACAGATCCGTAAATACTCTGATCAAAGCAAAAATGCTATTTGATTTTTATGCTTTTTCAGATGTTTCTTGGAAAAAGTGTTGTGTACACCTGTATAATTTACACATGCATATTTTTTATAATCGTAAGAAGTGGCCAAACCACCAAACAAAATGGCTTGAGTCTTTTATCAAGCATGATGACCGTGTCATTCCAGGGCGGTAGAATTACTTTATCAGGTGGCTGCACTGGTACTAGCAAGCTAAACATTTCAGTAGCACAAAAATAATTTAGTAGCACACACAAGTGCAAAGTTTGATATGTTTTATTGGTTGAAAACATTTAATACTGGTCAAAAATGCATTTATGTAGGTTGACTGGCAACAGAACTGGTTCTTTAATTAAGCAATGTTCTGACATGAAAGAACTCTCAGCCCTGCTTGTATTCAGAAAGCCATAGTCAAACATTAGTTTTCAGCACCAGTGGAGCTATGAAAGGCCTTTTAGAAAAAAACTACAGCTCCCAGCAAGATGATGTCACTTCCTGTTGTTGCAATAAAAATGATAGTTTATGCTCACAACATGGTGGCTGATATCTGAATGTAGGAAATGCTTTTAGCAGCTGATTGTTAAAACATCTAGATTATTATTTTTGTTGTGTATGCTTTCTGCAAACCCATTAGTGGAATTAAACGGCACTCTGGGACACATTAAATGCATGATGTATAAGTGTAACTCTTCTGTTATATATGCAAAAATTATCATTAGCTTACTAATTAGAGTTAGCGCCAGGCTGAAATAAATTTCTGGCTGGAACCCTGTAGTTAGCACGGCCACCGATGAGGGCAGATAAGTTGTTTCTCCGCCTTTGGTACATTGAGCAGGGCGAACACGAGGAGTGATTGACAGTGCTAAGACCCTCCTCCTGGCTCTGATGGCAGATGGTATTAGTAGCTCAGGGAGGAGGGGGAGGAGCTCAAATTTTTTTCACAGATTATCTGTCTCATACTACACTGGTGACATGGTGACAGTTTTAACAAATATGTAAAAAATATGTAAATTTTTTATCAAAGTGCCATACTGCAGCTTTAATCTGTATAAGAGAGAAACTTGTGGCTTTAGTTCTTACTGTCGATGACAGTTTGCCATTTTTTCGGTTTTACATATTTAGCTCCGCCCATTTTTACAAAGATTGTTATTGGTTTAAAAACATAACTTTATGTATTGTTTCTGAAAGGCAGAGAAAAGTAAAGACTATTATGATGAACTCTGGATAATTGTTTTACATTCTGTGATCAATGATGGAAGTCAGCCACAGATGGTTATATTTATTTGGGCTGTGAGTGTTTAATATCTAGGTGATTTTATGGGAATGTGGATCTTTCAGATCAGTTTGAGAAGTGATTTTGATCATGTTTCACATTTTATTGTGTCATGTAGCCTGGGGCACTGGTCTTGGTCTTGACTCGGTCTCGGGTTCGGTGGTCTGTTGTGACTACAACACTGTGCTGGAGAGATTATATCTGTCTCAGCTGGCCTAGGAAGGCCTCGGTGTTCCCCTGGATAAGCTGGAGGCAGTGGCTGGGGAGAGGGCGATCAACTGCTGGCTAAAACACTGTTGAGTGTTTCTTAGTTTTAGACTAGTCAGTCTACTTTTTATTCTCTAGTTCAGAGTGTGTGTGTGTGTGTGTGTGTGTGTTTCAGGACAAAGACGAGGTGAACAGTCTGAATAAATACAGTCAGAACTTCTTTGGAGTGTACTGCACCTGTGGCCGGCCATACCCAGACCCAGACGACCAGGTAACCTCACTCACCTGAGAGCAGAAGAACAGTCACCACTAACCCTCTTACATTTGGAAAAATAAAGTGTCTACCTTCAGATTTATAAGCGACCTTTTATTCCTGTCTCTTTATGGAAACATTGATCATTCAGATATAAAGTCTGTTTATGAGACAAAGAAGAAGAAAGTGCCTCAGTAGAGCATCAGATCAAGTCAGGAAAATATCAGGTGATAAACTTCACCTTCATCATCTTCATCACAAACGTCCTCAGAGAGAAAAACAGATCAATGCATCATCAATACTTCACTGAGCTGTACAGGCAGGTGTGTTTGCAAACAGGTTAAAAGACGCTGAGGATGAGGACTGTCTGTAATTGCACAGTTTCTATATTTGCACTCATATGACTTTGCACAGTGATACTTCTTTGCACTTGTGGTAGATGCTAACTGTACTTGTACTGAACAATGATGATAAAGTTGAATCTTTCTATGCCTCCTCTGTGATCTCAGCTATTTTTAATGTCTCACCTGATTATTCTAACACCTGTACACCTGGTTTGAAGTCAGTGTGAGGTCATCACAGGAAAAGCAGTTAATGAGAAAACAGGTATACTCATGGTTTGTATACAGTGGGGGAAATAATAATATTTCAACTTCCATGCGTGACGGTGGGGATGATGTTTGTTTTTGGGGGGATCATACATTTCTCTTCCTCCAGACCCGGCAGGTCAAGGTGAGATCGGGAGTATCTGTAATTGACTGTAATCTTTTGTGTGACGTGGACAAACAGCCGGTCTGTAGGAGCCAGAATTCTGGGGATCAAATTTCACTCAGTGACATGCAAATCTGTTTATAACTTTTATGTAATGTGTTTATTCTGTCTCTCCATCAAAATGAAACTGCCATAAAAATCAGACATTGTTCACTTCTTTGTAAGTGAGCAAACTTACAGATTCAGTAGGGGATCAAATAATTATTAGCCCCACTGTATCAGATTCTCACCTGTCCACCAGGTGAGGCAGGCTCTCTTTACTGAAGCTGTTTTTGTCTCCAGGTGGAGGACGAGATGATTCAGTGTGTGGTTTGCGAGGACTGGCTGCATGGCCGGGTGAGTCCATCAGCATACCTGTTCCTGCACCTGTCTCCTGTATTTCTTCTGACTTTTGCACCTGTATATCTGTGCCTGCAGCACCTTGGCTGCGTGGTTCCAGACTGTGTGGAGCTTCAGGAGATGATCTGTGAGTCCTGTATGAACAAACACTCATTTCTCTGGACCTATGCTGCTCACCTGGCAGGTAAAGCTGCTCGTTTACCTTACGGTGCTTATCTAACATGTACATGCTCATATGCACATGTCATGCACTTCCTGTGTAAGGGTGTCATGTTCTTCCTGTTTAGTGCCAGCTGGAGCAGTAGGGGTGAAGGAGGAAACAGCAGAAGAGTCAGATGCCAGCGTTCCAACCAAAAAAGACCAGGTGAGAGGATCCACCTGTAGATACCATGGTTACAGCAGTCCTAACCACACTCACTGATCACTGTGATTGATTAATGATCTATCAGGTTGATGATGTCATCGAACCTAGCTGTAAGCGGAGCCGTGAGGAGGTGGAGCCAAGCTGCACACTGAAGGCACTCCAGGCGATTGGTCAGAAGAGAGTCCAATCAGGAGCTGTGTTCTGGCCTTCTGCGTGGCGCTCTAAACTCTGCTCCTGCAGCACCTGCCAGGTAACACTCACCTGAGTTTGTACCGGCTGAGATGCTGATGATGTCACTGTGAGGCCACAGATCTGTGTAGCCTGTCTGAGTATGTGAGACATTCTCGCCCTTGCCTGTCTAACCCACCTGTGCCCCTCAGGTGCACCTGTCTGAGGCCGGTCTGTCGTTCCTATCGGATGAGTCAGACACCGTCCTCGCCTATGAGAACAAAGGAAAGAACAGTGAGCAGAGGCGACAGGAACATGACCCTCTGATGTCAGCGCTTGACAACCTGAACCGCGTGCAGCAGCTCGAGATCATCCACGGTACTTTAACTACTGCTAATACTAATTATAATAAAAATCATAAAAATCCTTAACATGAAATGCTGAAGAATCAGTGTAAGAATCAAAGTCCACCCCCTGATCCAGCAGCTTGTAGAACGCCTTTAGCAGTAATAAGTTGCAGTGGTGGTTTCCTGTCTGACTTCATCAGTCTGTCACATCACTGTGGAGGAGTTTTGGCCCACTCTCCTTCACAGCATTGCTTCAACTATTCAGAAATAAGCAGCTTTCTCCTGGAAATCCAGCTGATCTGTGGGATGTTAGTACATCACTTCCTGTTCATGCTGCTGCACAGTTGTGTTTTCTGCAGTTTCATCTGTGCAGCTCGATTAATTACAACCTTTAACCTAGAGACTTATTTTATTACTGTAACCTACACCTGCTTTATTGCACAGTTTCTGCTGTATTTCCTGCTCATCATATTCATAGTTCTTAGTGTAGCTCTTAGTTTAGCTCTTAGCTGAATTACTAGCACTGTGGCTTGTGGTTTCTCCAGCTGATTTGCTGGCACTTTGTTTTTCAGTGTGTACATGTAATAAATATAGCCAGATTTCATTATTATTTGGCTTCCTTATGGCATAATGGTACTTGTAATACAGCCGGGTCTTAGCTTTGGAGGCTTTCTCATAAGCCAGCACTGTTGAGAATATATCTGTGGCCAGTGTGAAAACCGGAACAAACCTAGGTTTCCTTTCATCACTGTAGCAAGATTGACAAAAAGTCAAATCAGTTTTATTTATATCGCACCAAATTACAACAACAGTCACCTCAGGGCACTTTATATTGTAAGGCAAAAGCCCTACAGTAATAGAAAACCCAGCAAGCACTTGGTGACAGTTCCCATGATGCACTGAGTGTTTATTTTCATTCACCTCTTTTTACTCTGTTTATACCCCACTCTGTATTTAATCATTAGTTATTATTAATCTCTGGCTCTCTTCCACATTGCGTCTTTTGCCCTGTCTCTCTGCCCCTTTCTGAGCCTGGTTCTCCTGTAGGTTTCTTCCTGTTAAAAGGGAGTTTTTCCTTCCCACTGTTGCCAAGTGTTTGCTCATAGGGGTCATTTTCACTGTTTATTTACTCTGTATTATTGTAGGGTCTTTATAACATAAAATGCAGGCGACTGTTGTTGTGATTTGGCGCTATATAAATAAAATTGAATTGCATAGTGAGGTGTGCGGTGGGGGTGGGGATTACATCAGTGATCTTCTCTGAGCCCCTTCTTGTCTGTAGTGGTGATGGACAAGACTGACAGATGAGGTCAGGCTTGTAGAGCTCTTGAGTTATTTTGTATTTTCTCTAAGCATTGTATGTTCTGACTTTTAGGATGAATTCGCTAGAACATCCAATCCAGAAAGCTGGTAGTGGTCGGTAATGTTTTTACTTGTGAATAATCTTTGTTACCGTAAAATGATAGATTTCTATTTGGGAATAACCCTCCCCACGCTGATGATTATTACTCATGTGTTTGTGTCTCAGCATTGCTTTAGATCTGAAGCATTCTAAGGCCAAAGCCTCTGCTTTGGTAACCTGCAGTTCATGAAGTTCATGAACAATAGAGATTAAGTAATCCAGGCTTTTTTTTTCTTTCAGGATACAACGACATGAAAACTGAGCTGAAGGACTTCCTGCAGAGATTTGCAGCTGAAGGAAAAGTGAGTTTATATTCTATCATCTGCATGCTCCCGATAGGCTGAGTATCACGTGATTGTTCTGATAGGCTGAATGATGTCATCTGACTGTTCTCCGATAGGTCGTGACATCTGATGACATCCGTCAGTTCTTCGAGCAGCAGAGTCGTAAAAGACGCCGAGTCGACGCTGGAACATTCTACTGCACCTGATTCCCTCTGACTTCGCCTCCATCGGCTGACCTTTGAATCCCTGAATAAATGAAACTTGACGTGTATTTCCTGTTTTAACTTTTATATCATCTGTCCTGATTTGTCCTGTTTGTGTCTCAGTGATGTGTCTGTTTCCTTTTTTAAAGAATCCAATAAAACAGAATCTGAACACTGGCGGCGTCTGGAGTTATTTCACGATCAGTCAGCTGATCAGTCACCCAATCAAATCTTCTGCCAGCTGCCCATCAGTCCATCAACTGATCAATCAAGCAGCTCAGATAAACAATGAAATCTGAGCTCAGCCTCTTAACACAAAGTAAATAAACAAATTCAACGTTCTGTGTCCACTGTAAAGAAAAGCTGGACGGGTGAAAGTCTGAGAGGGAGAAGGGAAAGGAGAAAAGTATCAAACTGTTAAAATACAGAGGATAGAAGAACTTCTCAGGTGAGTTTTCAAGTGATCAATAATTAGATGTTATTTCCAAACACATGAAAACTTATTTTAATGATCTACCTGATGGAAAAATGAATTCTAAATCTTTCCGTTACCTTCCAAAAGTTTTTATGCTCGAGTGGTACTGCAGTACTGACTATTTGATTACTTATGTTTATTTGATGTTGATCAGGTTTAAACCTGCACTTCTGTTTCTGTACATCAAACAAAAGTCCAGCTTTTATCCTTCAATGCTCCTCTGTTCCCCTTTTTGTTCTTCACAGGAAATCTAATCAGCTGATCTGTTGCTTTCCTGCTGCAGCTCCATCAGGGCAGACCTCCTCTCTACTCCTCCCCCTCCTCTCCCTCCTCTCCCTGCAGGCTTCAGCCTCAGTTTGCCTGAGCGTCTTTAACTGAGCACATCGGCAGACCAAGCAGGAACTCAACAGAGAGCTTCAGGTGGGGCTTGGTTGATACCGTGACAATGATGAGCCGTGTCCTGAGGATGATGGGAAATGTTGCGACTCTGACTCGTCCAATGGAGATGGTGAAAGAGACAAAGAGGACGATCTACAGTAAACCTCCTCGGAACCAGATTGGAGCTGCGGTGAGTCTCGGAGGCACGATCAGTCAGTAATCAAAGACCAATAACTAATCAATGGGTAACAACTCACCAATGAATTAATGAATAATTTATAACTAATCACAAGCAGTGATCATTAACTTACAAATAATGAGAGATCCAAATGATTCTTCGTGATCAATAACCTTTTTTTTCTCCCCCGCCGGCAGCAAAGTTTCTTCGTGATATCGGTGTTTGCAGCAGCCATGATGGGTCCTGCAGCGTGGATCCTCCATCACCTGCCAGAGTACCGCCAGAGAGTGCAGCGGAGTCCCAGGACCTGACCCTAATCATCTTCATCACCATCACTATTAATAGATCATCATCTTCACCAGATTGTCACATTTGTCCAGCTGAAGGTTAGGGTTATGGTCCTCTTCCTCGTCACCTCAACTTCTGAATATCAGTTGAGGTGATCACATGGATTTATATTCAAATCTGCAAGTTTTTCAAAATAAATAATTTTTTTTCCTGGCTGAAATGTTTTCATTGTGACACCAGTCTTCATTATGGCATCTTCTGTTTCTCTTTTCCAGTAGAACAACCATAAGGTATATATAAAATAAAAGTGGTCTCTTTTTTTTTCTTTGAGCCATTTCCTCCATGTTGGATTTGTGCCGCTGTCCTGACTGAACGGATGAAGTTTGAACAAACAGAAAGTGTGTGTGTTTGTTTGAACAATAATGTTTGTTATGCCAGGTTTACAGAGTTAATCATTTCCTGTTTGAGAACATTTTTCCCATGGAAATGACCAGATTAAAAATGAGACAGGACGTACTCATCATCCTTGTCCTGGCATGCCTTTGATGCTGTAATTGAAGGATGGGGGGGTATTACATCCAGAAACTGGACCCCCCCCCCCCGAAAATGCTGCTGTGTAATTCTTATAGCAGAGCAACGGGCCTGTTCCAGGAAGCAGGTTTAGCTCCAACTCTGGGTTTGTTAAAAAGCCTAAAATGAGGAAACTCAGATTTTCAGTTCCAGAACGAGAGCTAACTCCAACTCTGAGTCAGTTACCATGGTAACAGCCTATGTGACCCTCGCCTGGCAGGTTTTATCCATCAAACTCTGAGTGTCTCTCTGACTCCGCCCCTCCTACCGCACCTGTCTGACCCTCCCATTCATGTCCTCCTTCATAAAGTGTCTGTCAGAGCGTCAGAGGAGTGAATTCATCTGCAGACGTTTATGTTCCTACGAGCTCTGAAATCCCAGTTAGACGTTAGTTTGTTATTTTCACTCGTCAGCAGGCTGTGAGGGCGGAGACAGTGATGATGTCACGCATTTATAATGAGGCAGCTGCAGCTGTCAGACTGTCAGTCAGCTCCTCTGAAACATTTACTGTAGTTACTGCGACATCACTGTTACATCACACTGATCTGGATGAAGCTGCTGACACAGACACACTGATCAGTGATCAATGATCCATCATTGGTCGTGTTGGAAAAGCTCACTGATGGAAAAATGTCTGATCCTGGAGATGATGGGAATGTTTGAGTGAAGATGAGGCTGAAATGATGAAGACTTCAAACTGAACTAAATGATTTAAAGTAAAGGAATCAACATTTTAAAGTTCTGCTGTCTGAAATTCAGAGTATGAATCTCCACATATTTTCACTGAAAATCACCTAAATCTGTGATCATCGGCTCTGTAACGGATCAGCAAACCGTGTCCGAGTCCACCTGCACAGCAGGAGGATCCAAACAGATCAGGATCAGGGATTCAGACTGGATTAGGTCCAGATCCAGTTCAGGCTCCAGTCATTTCCCAGCTCATCCAGTCTGGATCTGTTCATAATGGATTCATTTTCCCGACACGATCTGCATTCTTTAATTAAAATGTCTCATCCTCCCAAACTACACTGAAATACTTAAAACCTATAAAGCTGAGACATTTCTGAGAACATGAAACTGTGACTGACCTCTGACCTTTAACTCAGTGAAACATCTCTGCTGTGGCTGTCAGAGAGCCGTCATCTATCAGTGAAGCTGATCTCAGATCAGATTAGAAACATTAAAGCAGAAGCAGTTTTATCCATTAATGGCAGAAATAATGAAATATTCCATTAAAAGAATGAATACAGTGAGTGTGTTATTCCATCAATAGACTCCATTTTTACCATAAACTGAGCTGTTATAAACTGCAGCAGAAACAGTTTTTCTTAAATAAACTGACCTGAGGTCAGCCCCCGGGCTCTGCTGCTGTCTCAGGCTCTAACACAGGTCGCTCAGTAAACTCAGTCTGAGCTGTTTCTCCACTTTTATCTTCACTTTCTGTCTCCTGCAGTTTGTCCATCAGGCTGCAGATCAATGATTAGATTTGATCAATCAGATGTGAAGTTAGGATTGAGCTTCATCTGATGGAGATGAGTTGTGTGAATGATGACAGCAGACATTATAAAGAAATGATATGTTTGATAAACTTTTATTATTATTATTATTTGCGTTGGGGTCCTCCTTCCGGCCTGCCACACAGCTGATCCATGACAAATAGATCCAGAAGGTAGATTTATAATGCTTCATTTATCTATTCAGAATACAGATTTATGTATTGCTAGCATATATGGACCAAATGTTGATGACCCCTCCTTCTTTCACACCTTCTTCACCTCGCTCTCTGATCACTCTGACACAGTAATGCGGGGCAAAATAATATTTTGGTGCTCACATAAGAAAAACAAAGAAAACACACTTAGAATTAGAACAAAAAATTAAATCTATAGAAACTGCCTATGCTGCCTCACCACAAGAACATAATTAACAACCTGAGAAAACTAAAACTGGAATAAATTAAATAACTGATAAGAAGACACAATTCATGTTGCAGAGGCTGCGTTTTGAAAATTTTGAACATGGAAATAAATCTGGAAAATTTCTGGCCAACCAGTTAAAACTAAATAAAGAAAAAACAGCTATTTATTCTATTAAAGACATCTGGTAACATTACTCACAACCCACAACAAACAAATGTTTTAAAGATTTTTATGAAGCCTTATACTCATCACAGATTAATCCATCTGATACTATTGAAGAATATCTTAATATAAATCTCCCAAAGCTAAATGATGAACAAATTGCAGCTCTGGATTCACCTCTCCCAATGTCTGAATTCCAAGATGCCCTACAGCATCTCGCAAATAATAAAGCCCCCAGATGGTTTTCCACCGGAGTTTTATAAGGAATTTTGGTCTGAGCTAGCTCCCACTTTTTTCAGAATGATGGCTCAGATTCAAAATGATCAATCACAGTCTCCAAATATAATTTCTGCCAACATTAGCCTGCTTCTTAAACCAGGCAAAGACCCCACACTCCCATTCAGTCTAGATCTTAAGATAATTTGCAAAGTCTTGGCCAGAAGATTAGAAAATATTACTCCACTCCTAATACATCCTGATCAAACAGGTTTTTATCAAGAGTAGACACGCAGCCACTAATACACACAGACTAATAAATATAATAGATTATTGTTCTATTAACAAATTAGAAACCATAGTTGTCTCTTTAGATGCAGAGAAAGCATTTGACCGGGTTAACTGGAAATTTTTATTTGCAGTTCTACACAAATTTGGATTTGGTTCATCTTTCATTAACTGGATCAGAACATTATACAGCTCTCCAAATGCACATGTTAGGACAAATGATCTTATTTCCCAAAGCTTTTGTCATCTTTATTGAGCCACTGGTAGCAACAATTAGACAAAATGCAAATACTAAAGGGATTCAAACTGAAAATACAGAACATGAAATAAGCCTTTATGCTGATGATGTATTACTTTTCCTTGGGAATGCACAATCTTCTCTCTTCAATACAATTACACTGATAGATAAGTTCTCATCTATATCGGATTACTCTATTAACTGGAGTAAATCAACGGTTTTGCCTCTAAATTGTAATTTTGAGAACACCACCACGTCACTACAGTCAGGCAACATTAAATATTCAGGTACAAATTTTTCTGCCAGACTCTCAGACTTGGTTCATCTAAATCACATCCCTGTATTAAAAATGACAGAGGATGATCTCACATGTTGGAATAGTTTACCTATATCACTCATGGGTAGAGTTTCCACCATTAAAATTATGGTTTTGCCAAAAATCATCTATTTGTTCTCACTGATCTCTACTAAACCATCTGTTGCTTGGTTTAAGTCACTAAATTCAAACACAACAAATTTTCTATGGAAAAACAAACCATCAAGAATAAGTTTAAAAACTTTACAAAAGCTAAAATGCAGTGGTGGTCTAGAGCTACCAAATTTTTATCACTACTTCTTAGCCAGTAGATTGCAATATGTTTCAAAATGGATCAAACCAAGTTCATTGGACAGCCCAAGGTTGGACTTAGAACAAGCACTATGTGGGAAAGTAACAATCTATGATCTTCCTTTCATTAGCTCCTGTATCAAGCAACATAACTGCTTTAATAGCCTTAACATAAACTCCTCTCTGACAGCCTGGTTCCAAATGGGTGTCAGTTTACTAGGAATAATCCTAGTAAACTGACACCCATGTCATGTGCCTCAGACACTCAAACATATGCACCCACTGTTCAGGCTACCATGTTGAGAATTATATGCATGCTATATGGTCTTGCATGCCTGTTCAGAGGTTCTGGCAGAAGATATGTGAAGACTTATCCACATGGTTTAATTGCAGCATCCCAGCCTCACCCAAACTGTGCATCCTAGGTGATGTAAGTGAATTAGATATGGAAGCAAATACGTCACGTTTAGTTCTTACTGCCTTAAGCATTGCTAAGAAAACTATCCTCATGAAGTGGAAATCAAAGACTATTTATCTATTGCTCACTATAGGAATTTACTTTTAGATCACATTAGTCTAACGAGAATGTCTGCCACCTCATCTCGTCTTGTCTCATCGCGGACCTGGCAGGTGGCTGGAGGCAGGCCTGGGGGATTCGGGTCTGATGGCTCTTGGACTGGAGGACTGTGGCTGCCGTTTTGTGGTGTCTGTGTGCAGGCCCTAGTTGGTGGGGGGTTGGGGCTTGGATGGATGCTCTTATGATCTTGGAGTGTGGGGGCTGGGGTGACTGTGGTGGTGGGTGCTGGCCCTGGGCCTTGTGGCCTAGCCTCCTCTGCGGGGGGTGGGGTGTGGGGTCTGGGGCCCTGGTGCCTGGGGTCGCCCGTTTCCCAGATGGGCCCCTCCCTGTGATGGAGGGGTCTGCGCCCCCTGAGGCTGCAGTGAGCAGGGCCACTCCCTTGGCTCTACTCGCTGTGCTGTGATGTCCCACCACTCCTTTTTAATTACATCATACGGCTCACAACGTCATAGTACACATAGGGCCTTGGGGGGCTGGTGTGTCACGTGGTGGTTAGTGGGTGGGCTGTTGCTCAGTGCTCATGTTACATCTGTCCCCCCAATATTAATAACACTGTAGCTTTCACACAGTCATACACATCCCTCCCACTACATACACTTAACACATCACCCCAACCACTTTGAGTGGAAGGAGGGGGTGGGTGGGTCTTCCCACACCCCAGTTTCATGCGTGCGTGCGCATATGTGGATAGCTGGGCCTGGGTCTGTGACTTGCTGAGCCTTGGCCCCTGTGGGACACGGTTGCGGAGGGTGGAAGTTACCCCTCCCTAGTGCTCCCAGCTGCTCCCCACTGATCATCACTGCTGCTGCTGCTGGAGTGTGGGTGCCTGGGGGTCCTGGGGTGCATGGCCGGATGTCTTGGCGTGGCTTTTGGCCCGCTCCCTTGGTGGCTGTGGCCTGAGGGTGGCTCGGACCTCTTTGGCGTGGGGGGCTCTGCTGGGTGTCGGGCGGTTCCCAGGCACTTGGGGCCTCTGGGCTGCATTCTCGGCTCGTGCTGGGGGGGCCGGCCTGTCAGGGGGGTTGGGGGGGTGGGCTGTTCATTGCCTCTAGCTCTCTGGGCTCCTGCCCGTTGACTGTGGGGGCTCCGTCTGGGGTCTCACTTCTTCTTCCTCTGGGGTGTACGCACAGTTGCCATCGGAATGTGTGGCCCGGGTCTTCTGAGCTCCTAGTGGGCCTAGGTCCCCTGGGTCTTTCCCTGCTTGCCTCTGGATCTCGATGGGGGCAGTTGCTTTTTCTTGCTCTCACTATTGCGTATGTTCCATGACAGAGGCACATACACATTACTAGAACTACAGCAAGACTGTATGTGTGTGTGTATATATATATATATATATATATATATATATATATATATATATATATATATATATATATATATATATATATATATATGTATATCACATTAAATAGTTGGACTTCCAGACCTTGCCCTCATGAAATTTTGTCTTCAAATTTTATTTGAATACCCCTGGTCTAAAGTGAAATAACATGTACACACCTTTTATTGTATATCAACATTATATTTTTCTTGGGATCCAGGAATGAACCTGGACAGGCCAATCAAGTTTTTTTTTTTCATCTCACTTTTTCAACACATAAACATTCAGTCTTGTGCTTCCCACTCTAATAGTATGGCGTACTCCAGCAAGCACTCAGTGATTACACTGAGCTGTCACAATCACTAGGTTTGGTGATCGATTACTGTTCCTGTGGTCATGGTACTGTTGATGTTCTGAACAGCTGAGTAAACAGACTTGTACTGCAAATGGAGCAGTAATGATGGAGGACATTAATGCTTTTAAGCACAAAAGAATGATTTTGAACATCACCAGTTCTGGTCACACACAGTATCAGCAGGAATATCAGTGGACAGTCATCATAGAGCTACACCAGAAGAGCAAAGACTATGGGTTTGCAGGAACTGAAGATGATATGATTAGAGAGACAAGCTAATATTCAGCATAAATGACACTTGTTTGAAAGAGAGACTGCTAAGTATGCCAGCGAAGTATTTCAACAAAGGAATTGTGAGACTTTTGGTGAGATTCCAGGTGTACACATCATAGCTGATGACATGATTATTGCAGTCTCATCAGAGAGTGGGCATGACAAAATCCTGCAGAAGGTAATAAAAGAGCAAAAACAGCAAACCTGATGTTCAACAGAGACAAAATCCAGTAGTTGACACATATGGGACATATCATCACAGTGGCTGGTGTCAAGATCAAAGTAATTGTTGACATGCCAACCCCACAGGACAAACAAAGCCTACAATGTCTGTTAGGAATGACAAAATTCCTGGCACAATACATCCCAAAGGAAGGTTCACTCATGGCTCCTCTCAGACAGCTACTGAAGAAAGACAGTATGGCAGTGGTGTCCCCACCACAGTGCAGCGTTAAAGACACTAAAGGACAATCTCACACAAACCCCAGTGCTCAGGTACTACGATCATAAGAAGCCACTCACACTTCAAGCAGATTCCTCAAAAGATGGGCTGGGAGCCTGTCTGCTACAGGAAGGGCATCCAGTATGCTATGCTTCTGCACTCACAGATACTGAGAAGCGGTACGCACAAATAGAAAAAGAGTTGCTCTCCATCATGTTAGCACCAAGAGATTCCACCAGTATGTGTGCGGTAGGCTGGTAAATGTGCAATCCAATCAAAGCCACTTGAAGTCATCATGCTCAAGGCGCTGAACAAAGTGCCAGCAAGACTTCAGGAAAGTGATTTTAGGACACCAAGAGGTGCAGCGCACAAAAGCCAAAGCAGGAAAAGTCCTTTATTGGCCTGGTATAGCATGAGGTATAGAGACAATGACTGAGAAGTGTGCTCAGTGTCAGCAGTTACAACCCAAACATCAGCAAACCCGAACTCATCCCATGAGATTCCAGAACTACCATGGATGAAAGTTGGAGCAGACATCTTTGAGCTAAATGGTCAATCATATTTACTGCTAGTTGATTATTTGACCAAATATCCAGAAGCGCTCAACTTGCCTGATACTGTCATGGCTCAGCAAGCAAGTGGACTCACAATGCAGACTCGTACTGAAAATTCAACAGTTTATTTACAAGTTTCAATCAGTCCAGGATAAACAGGGCGAGTTTTCCAAGTTGCAGATTCAGTCTCCACTGAATGGTAAGTCCACTACCAGCTGCTCTCTCTCTCAGATAGGCAGGGTCTGAATCACACAAACTGACAGGCTAAACTCAAACTCCCCACTCTCTCTGCATCTTACCTAGGGATGGGACGCTTGAGACAGGCGCTTCGACACTGTGTCGAGCTTCCGAAGCGCAGATGTTTCGAAACACTGCTCCGAAACCTGGTTCAAAACACCCACATCACGTGACCATGGCAAAGCGAGGCTTTGGTGCATTTCACCGTAGCTGCGATAGGTGGCTTACCTGCTGACACTGCCAGAAAGCATAAAAGTCAACCCAACACATCGAAACTTTGAGGGTTTGTGTGAGAGGCGAGAGATTTTGAGAGAGGAGGAAGAATATGATATAGTGACACTGCAATTGATAGCGTGATTTAGTGAGTGATAGATTTAGTCGAGTTAGAATATTTATTCATAGGTCATTAAAAAGCAGACAGGTAGGATTACATTAAATGAATTCAGTTTAAAATATAGTCAGTGATAGTAGCAGCGAGATAAAGATAGGTACGAGATAGTTCAGCAGCTTCATAGGTGTAGTCACATAGACTAGATAGACTGAGATGGAACATCCCTGTAAGAGATCCCGATCTGTAGTGTGGGAGCATTTCCATTTGGAAACACCAGATAAAGTCAGGTGTATGATTTGTGCTAGGCAGCTGGCCTACTGCAATAATACTTCTTCTATGATGCGCCATTTGAGGAGTGCCCATCCTGCCATTTTAGAGGGTTCAGAGGGAAGTAATGTTCCCTCTGTACACAGGCCTGCTCCTGGGCCGTCTTATCAAGGTATGCATTGTTTGAAAGATCATTCAGATTGAGCCTTAATGCATTAAAACTCACTAAGAATGGCCACAGTATGAAATGGGACTCAGTAATGCCCAAACAAGGATAAATCTCAGCCACATTACTGGACTCCATTGTCAACACTGAAATAGCATACAAATGCTGAAAAATGAGAATTGTATTGAATCAATATGTTCCCTGCCTGTCTCTAAGTATGCAAAAACCACCAAAGGCACAATATATTTTTGTCTGTGTGTATTTGACATAATTTTAACTGTAGTTCCCAAAGGCTTTATTATTTTCAGCTGGAAATGTGACAGCACACTGAACAGAAACTCCCTATAACACAGCTGGGTTGTTTAGCATATTGTGGCAATGCTGTTGTATGGCCAAGTAACAGCCTCATACCCAAAGCGGTTATTGAAGATACACTCACTTAATTAACTCTTTTGGGATTGATTTTATGTTCTCTCTTAAAGGCAGGCAGAAAGAGTTGGATGAGGCTCTGGTGAACTTGGTGGTGAAGGATTTGCAGCCCTTCACTATTGTGGAGGATGAAGGTTTTAGGGCCTTTGTCCAAAAGCTTGACCCCAGCTACATCTTGCCATCAAGAAAAGCACTCAAAGAAATGGTGGAGGAGAAGTACAAGATCACCAAGGAGAAAGTGAAGGCAGACCTACAGAAGGCTGATTTTGTTAGTCTTACGGCTGACATGTGGTCTTCCATAAACATGGATGGATGCCTTGGTGTGACTTGCCACTATATCACAAGTGACACAAAGATGGCAACAGTTCTGCTTGGGGTGACCAGGTTTCAGCAGTCCCACACAGCTGAGCACATAATGGAGGCAAAAAGTGTGCTCATGGCTGAGTGGGGAATAACATCAAAGGTTCAGTGCCTTGTCACTGATAACGCAGCAAACATGGCTTTAAGTGTTCAGTTACTGAACCTCCGCCATGTTCCCTGCTTTGCACACACTCTTAATCTTATCGTAAAGAAGGCTCTCGACCAGACACCTGCTCTGCTAGAAATCTGCAACAAAGCCCCAAAAATAGTTGGATTGTTCAGATCCAGCACCAAGGCCAAAGACAAACTGGTGAACATGCAGGGCTTGATGGGCACACCACCAATGAAACTGATCCAAGAGGTGGAGACAAGATGGAACAGCACATGCTGACATGCTGCAACGGCTGTATGAGCAACGTGAGCCTGTGAGTGCTGCACTTTCCAGTCTCAGCAGTGACATTGTTCCTCTGACAAGCTGCGAATTTGGACTCATTCAAGAATGCATGACACTCCTTCAACCATTTAAGCTTGCAACAACAGAAATGTTAGAGGAGCAGAGAGTGTCAGCATCAAAACTGATCCCACTCTACAGAATGCTGCAGTACAAACTGTCAGCAACAATTAAACATGTAGGACTAGAGCCTGCTATACAATTAGGTAAGTTCCAGTAACAGGATAGCCTTGGAGTTGGTGCATAATTGACCATGACCATCAAGATATGTCAGTTAATTTTATTTATATTTTATGTTTTGTTCCTGTTTTCTACATTAGGCTCACATTTGAAGGATGGCCTGCACACTAGATGTGGGACATACGAGTCATTCCGGGTGTTTTCCTTGGCCACATTGCTCGACCCAAGGTTTAAAAAATCTAGCTTTTGGGAATCCGATGAAAGCCCAGGAAGCAGAGAGGACCCTGACTCTGGAGTGTGCTTCACTGATGCGTTCAGCCATCTTACCAGCAAATGGCGGTAAGCAGTTTGCATTTCACTGTATGAGGTGATATCGGCAATAATGCAAATTATGTGTTTGCCATGCCTATACTGTATAACTAACTGGCTGACCCTACCACTGAAACTGTTTTCATTTACTCAGAACCACAGCCATCAACATCTGCAGGCCCACCACAAGCACCATCACCACCACCAGCAGCAGCAGCAGCAGAAGTGGCAGCTTCAACCATGGCCACAAAACCTTCCACAGACAGTTTGTGGGAACTTTTTGACAGCCGGGGTATGGAAACGCAGAGTACCCACAGTGCAACTGCTGATGCCACAGTAGAGGTCAACAAATACCTAACAGATGCATTTCTTCC